>VUQH01089595.1:5769-19439 GCA_015106775.1 Etroplus canarensis | reverse complement strand
CATTGCTGATCCAGCCACGGGCCCATCCATCTGGTCCATCAAGAGTCCCTCTCATCTCATCAGTCCATAAAAGCTTTGAAAAATCTGTCGTCACATATTCCTTGGCCCAGTCTTGGCGTTTCAGCTTCTGTGTCTTGTTCAGTGGTGGTTGGGTTTCAGCCTTTCTTACCTTGGTCATGTCTCTGAGCACTGACCACCTTGTACTTCTGGACCTCCAGATAGGTTGCAGTTCTGGAATATGACAGCACTGGAGGATAATGGCTTCCTGGAAGCTTCACATTTGATTCTTCTCAAATCTTTGGCAGTTCATTTGCGTCTTTTTTCTCACAACACGTTTCTTGCGACCCTTTTTAGTATTTGGTGGTCACATCCTAATATCTTGGCAATTTCAAGAGTGCTGCATCCCTCTGAAAGATCTTTTATAGTTTTTGACTTTTCAGAGTCTGTTAGATCTTCTTTCTGGCCCATTTTGCCTGAGGAAAAGAAGCTGCCTAATAATTGTGCACACTTGATATAGGCTGTTGATCTCCCAAGGCCACACCCTCCCTCATTACACAAATTCACATGGCCTCGTATGCTTAAATCCAATAGGCATTCAAGTTTATACAGCTTGGAGTTGGAAAGTATGCAGAAAATTACGATATGGTCAAAATACTCACTTGTCTAATAGTTGTGCATGCAGTGTATGCAGCTCAGCACTCAGAGACCCGGCTCTGTAACTTTGCGTGGTCTGCCACTTAAAGGCTGAGTCTGTGGTTCCTGAACACTTCCACTTTTATATAATGCTACTTACAGTTGATGGTGGAAATTTCGCTAACTAACTTCTTGCAAGTTTGGTAAACAGTCACAAGACTGAGTTTTTCAAGCTTAGAAGTGGGAAAAGAGAGGATTGTCTAAGAACTGGACGCCAGTTTTATTTCTTTTAAACTCTAATGTTGCCACTCTGTCACTGTAAAAGTGTGAACTTGCAGTTTTTATATAATTAGTGGAGGCGGTTAATGCAATGCTAATATTGACAGTAATTAGAATGATTATGTACTGGATGGAATGAGTCATCACTAACCGGCTTGGTGCTGCACAATAATCAAATATTCTGACAATCAACAACAATAAGCTTTTACTAATTACAGTATGTGTGGATAGATGGACAATAAAGAGGTCAGATACATAACTGACACTAAACCTAATCTCCTCATGTATCTGTCTCCAGTCTGAAGGCAGTGCTGTCAACACCTCCATCCAGCGGGGCGTTGGATCTTTCTGGCATCCCTCTGACAGCTAGAGACATGGAGCGTCTGTGCGCCCACCTGCAGCGCCACGCGTCCACTGTGATCAGCCTGGAACTGGGCTTCACCGAGCTCACTGACGATGCTTTCCTCCTGCTGCTGCCCACGCTGGCCGCCCTGCCACACCTGGAGACCCTGGCACTGAACGGAAACAGGCTGACCAGAGCGATTCTGAAGGAGCTGACCGACGCCCTGAAGGTCAAAGAGTCAGATTTCAGTGTTTTCAAATAACGTCTTTATTCCTTCGTATACTCAGATCCCGCAGCTGCTGGGGGTCTCTGGAGACACATATGGTCCCCTCCAAGCGTTACTGGAATGGAACAGCAGCGACAGTTAAATTATTTTTGCTGTGCGCTGAAGACGTTCGTGTGAGAGATCAAACATGAATATCAGAAGAGAGATCAGAGTTTCCGCTTTTATTCCCTGGTATTTACGCCAAGAAATGTTAAACAAAATAGAATGGAACACATTTTGGATGAAACCACCCAGTGTTTCAAGGGAGCTTAATTATTGGAACAGAATGTTTTCAACCAAATTAAAGTTAAAAAATACTTAATACTTGGTTGCGTATTCATTACTCGCAGTAACTGCATCAAGCCTGTGACCCGTAGACCCCAACAGATTTCTTGTTCCTTCATTGGTTATGCCTTTCCAGGCTTTTACCACAGCATCTTTTGTTGCCCGTTTTGTTGGGTTTTCTCACTTCAGTCTCCTCTTCAGAGGGTAGAATGCACGTTCAGTTGGGTTAAGATTTGGCGTTTGACTTGGCCAGTCCAAAACCTTCCATTTTTTCCCCTTGATGAAATCCTTTGTTGGGGTGGTAGTGTGTTTTGGAACATTGTTTAATAAAGCCCCTCCTGAATAATTTGGATGTATGGCTCTGAAAATTGACAGACAATATGTTTCTGTGGACCCCTGCGTTCCTTCTGCTACTAACATATTGAGTTACATCATCAATAAACATGATAAAGCCTATTTTGGAAGCAGCCATGCTAGCCCAAGCCATGACACAACCTCCACCGTGCTTTACAGATGCGCTTGTATGTTTAGGATCATGAGCAGATCTCTTCTTTCTCTGACACTTTGAGAGAGATTCATCTTTGTCTCAGAAGTCCATAAAATTTTGTTCCAGCGCTGTTATAGCTCATGCCTGCACATTTTCAAATTCCAATCTGGCTTTCTGATTTTTAATGCTGATGAGTGGTTTGCATCTTGCAGTACAGCCTCTTGCTGTTCTCTAAGTCTCCTTCCAACAGTGGTCTGTGATATTTCCACCCCTGCTCTCTGGAGGTTGTTCACAATATTACAGACTGTTGTTTCGGTTTTTCCTTTACTGCTCTCCCAAGTTATTGGTCATCAGTTGTTATTTTGGTTGGACAACTGGTTCACTGCCTGTTGCTCAGTACAACAGTGGTTTCCTTCTTTTTCAGGACATTCCGACTTGTGGTACTGGCTGTGCCCAAGGGTTTTTAAAACACCTCTGATGAATCCCCCCCCCCCCTTTCTCAGCTTCAGAATGCCACCAACAAAGACAGTCTTCACAGGTGAAAGCCAAAGCTTAAACAGAGAGCAGATATCCAGAAGCTACTTAATGATGAACAAAAAACACTTATCGCTCTTCATGCTTGCTCACTTGAAAAACTGGGTGGTTTGATACAAAATGAGGTGTGTTCTATATTGTTTAACACATCCAGATGTAAATACCAGGGAATAAAAGCTGAAACTCTGATCTCTCTTCTCATATTCATGTTTTGATCTCACACACAAATAACTTCAGTGGACAGCAGAAACTGATTAACTGATCATGCTGTTCCAGTAGTTCTGGAGGGGACTCTATCCTTTGTCATATTCGATGAAGGACAAATCCCCAGAAAAGCGGAAGCCGCTGCTTAACCTAAAAGAAATTTGCTTTCAAGCCTTAATATCACTAAAATACACAATTGAAGTCACCAGTTTTACTAATTATAAATAAACTCAGCAGTGGTTGAGACTCATGTGAGGACTTTTATTATTTTTATTTTTTACCACTGTTCAGCACTGAAAGTGGCCTCCCAGTCGTTATTGAACAATTCTAAGGTTCCATCCACAGAGCAAAGACTTTTTTTGCCACTTTGCTGGAGGAATTAGGTTTGTAGCTCTTTCCTTCGTTCAAAACATGGCTGTCTGAGAGCAAGTAAGAATTCTTTGGTGCATTCTGGTGGGAGAATGGCATCTTTAGCCTTTTTATATTGTGGGTTTTTGTTTTTTATTTTATACAGTCTAAACTACTTAGAAACCAGCAGGGCAGATCCCTCAGGATTGTAGCCTGAGTTCTTTCAGATGATGCTTGTGTTTAAAGGCTGGTTGAAATAAGATACTCATCATGCTGCGCTTACTGTAACATTTGTACATTTTCCTTCTTAGGACCCAGGCAGTTTCCCCAGCGTGACATGGATCGACTTGGGCAACAATGTGGACATCTTCTCCCTGCCCCAGCCGTTCCTGGTCAGCCTGAGGAAGCGCTGTCCCAAGCAAGGCAACCTGCCCACCATCCTGGAGTTCGGAGAGAGCCAGGCCAGCGACCCCCCTGAAAGGCTACGGGGCCTCGGGGAAGAAGAGGAGACGGACGACACCAACCGGACTGAGAGCATGGGTGAGCTCCGCTCGGAAGTGGAGGAGGAGCTTGATGGGGAGATGGAGATAGAAGAGATGATGGAAGAGCTGCTGGACTTTGACAGGGAGGTGCAGGGGAAGGAGGACGAGGAGGAGAGCATGTGGACAGTAGGGGAGCAGAGGGGGAGGAGGAGAGAAAGGCGAGGGGACGAGGAGGAGAAGAAGAAGAAGGAGGAGAGGGAGGTGCAGAGGAGAGAGCAGCGCCCAAGGAGGAGGACAAGGGCTGTGATGGCAGAGGACGAGGATGACACGCAGAGCTGCTCCAGCCAGTCTCAACACTCCTCTGGAGCTGTGGAGCCAATGAGAGTGGAGGAGGATGACTTCACCGACCAATCAGACCACTTGACCTGATCGTTCATCCGCGCTCAGCGTCTGTTTCCCTTCCTGTGTCAAGTTCTGTGTGGAAGGAGGTGAGAGAAGACTGTGGCTAAAGAGGCTGCAGTGCTGCATGTAATGCATATGAACATGCCGCTTGATGCTCCTCCACTGATCTGATTTGCGACCGGCCGCTACAGCCTTCTGACACTGACAGAGCGGCGGCTGAACCCAGACTGAAACCCGAGAATCCAATCCACAGGAGGCGTGTTTTACCATAGCTGTCTGTTGTTTAAAATACTAATAGACTGCGGATGCCGTTGCATAGTATAGACTGGTAAATTATATCACGTGATGCTTTTATGTATAGAATGTTAATCTTAATTCAGGTCCTTTCTGCTTGTAATCCCAGTAATACCCACATGTGCCTGTAACACGTCCCATTACTGGTTAAAATACAAACTAGTCAGGGCCTTTTTAAAAAAAAAAAAAAACATGTTTTTGCCAAAAACTACAAGTGGAACTGTATAAAAGGTCGGCCGGGTGGATCAGAAGCTCTCATTTGTGGAAGAAATTAACAGATGCACTGTGGTTTTAGTGGAAGAGGAGGTGCAACTGGTACGCTGTGAAAAGGCCTGATGACGGTTCGAATATTGAGTGAAAACAGGGAAAAAATGTCCTGTTTGCATGTGCGTGTCGGAGAGAGTTGGGTAAGATGAGCCAGTTTTAATGAAGTCAGCCTATAGGTAAGGGGATTATGGCACAGCAAAACTTCATGATGTTTATCTATCAACTGAAAACGTGTCAGCGGTTGAGCTTGTAATGCACGTGGAGAGGCGTAAATTAATCCATCTGACAGGATGGGAAAACACCAACTATTCTATAAAGTATAACTCTATATATGTCATTAGTAATTTAGATCTCATATTCTGCAAATGTTATTGGTGGTCATGAAATAAAGATTAGAATCAATTTGTTTATAGCTCTGAAAGATGAAGATGCTCAGATGTTGAGTCTCTTAATTAATAGCTTTTATTCTTTTGAAGGGTATTAACACCCACGGGCTTTTTTGTTCTTTTTCGGTGCACACTCGCAACTTTGGCTTAAAGATCAAACTTAACACGTCATGAAACGCTCTGAATATTTATGTAACCGCGGCCCTTTTCAGCCAGCGACGTCCCCCGTCGGTCCCCCTTTTGCTGCCAAAACAGCGCTGCCCCGTCGAGGCATGGCCTGAAAAGATCTGCTTTCTCCACCCGGGGTTTTCTTCCTCACCGAGATGAAGCCGGAAAACTCCATTTAGAGCCAGATGTCGGCAACTGCGTGTGGCTCCTCAGACGTAGGTGGTGGGTGAAGTTACCCACCGGCTCATCTTACCCCACTTCACCCTGCAGCGTAGGGAGGAGAGAACCTCGTTGCCATGTGTCCCAAAGCAAAGTGCTGAAATATTTAGTAGCCTTTTTTTCCCTCATAATCCAGGTCACGGTTCGCACCACGGCGCTGTACACTAGAGCGTATCACATGCTTACAGTTCCGTGTTTGTATATAGGTCGCTGCTATGCTGCCCGCTGGGTTACAACACATGATATCCTTATGCAGTATGTAGCTCTCACCCAGCTTGTGCTACTCCCCCCCAGTGTCACTTAGAGCCCCTGCAAAGCTTTAACAAATAAACTGTATTTTTAGATGTGCAGTATATATATTAAAAAGAAATGATTGTTTTTATCTGTCCAGAGGCATTTTTTTAGATTGTAGATTTGTTATTTAAGGAGGAATACCACTTTATTCAAAAACATGTGTTATTGTAGTGATCCGGAATAGCAGTATTCATGCACAAATAACTCTCCTAAACTGGGAAGGAGCTGAGCCAGACTAAAGCTTGATAGCCCACTGAAGGAAGGTGCAGAATATTAAAAAGGAAAAAAGGAAGCGTCACCTTTAAGCAGTCAGTGATGCAATGCAGCTTTTATTTTTCTCAGACCGTTGCTCTACGTGCTAATATGCTCACCTTTGGAGCTGTTTGTGTGTGTGTGTGTGTGTGGCATGCTAAATGAAGGCTTTTTGTGATGTGTGGAGACTTTGCAGTTGCATCACAAATCAGCGTAAACGCCCACGGTTCCATGATGGAGCTACCTTGAATTCATCCATCCATCATCTACCACTTTTCCGGGTCGCAAAGGCAGCAGTTCAAGCAAAGAAGCCCAGACTTTCCTCTCCCTGGCCGCCTCCTCCAGCTCTTCAGCGGGGACACCAAGCCCATTTACGCCACTTCCCTTAAACACAGCACATACGCCATTATACGGTAGCTGTGCGTTAGAATCACGTTCAGTACGACGGGAACACGTCAAATTCGTCTCGACAATATCCGTTTGAGGTAATTTCGATATATATATTACACATATGTTAAAAACATGTTACTCATAGGTTATTAATATGTTTTGAGTCAATGCAGGGTTGCAACTTATGGTCCGTTTATGCAGGACGTATGAGCCATACAGTGGCAAACGTCAGAGATTTATTTTATGCATGCTCAAAATTTTCCGGCGATCTCGCCATACTACGATGTATACCAGCATACTTCAGCGTGCTCTTAACTTATACAAAACTTATCAATAACTTATTCGACGAGACGTGGCGAGATCAATGTCAACAATCCACAAACCAAGTATGGCAGACAGCGATGATGGAGCTAGTCAGTGGAAAGGAAGTGAAGTCTTGCTCACACGCATCCATATTTACTTCTGTAAACACAGCGTGCTGCATGTGACGTCACGCTTTCTTCGGTACATTCGCGTCACTTCAGGGCCGCAGACTGTTCACCCTGGAGTCTGATGGCGATCGCATTTAAATTATAATGTGAACGACCACGCAAAAAAAAAACATCTGATCTCAGCAAAAATATCAGAATTGCCTGCAGTGGGAACGTAGCCTAAAAGTTCCAGCGATGTATGGATGAAACAGCTCAGCTTAAATATACCCTTGATGGCAGATCAGGAGCAGGTGTGCAGCTACACTACACCTCCAGACATGCCCACTCACCTGGGAGCTAAACACATGATTAGACCCCACTCCACCACAGATAGAGAGAGAAAAAAGGCAGCTCAGGCAAGTCAGGGCAGGGGACCATGACTGAGTTATGGCCGTCCTAATTTTAATTAAAATAGCATCACATGAAATCCTGAAGAAAGTGAGGACTATTCATGCAATCGTAAAAAGAAACTCAGCAATAGTTCTTCATTTAAACCTTAAGGACTTTCAGTTTGTAGCGCATGAATCCAACATGCTTCCCTTTGTAATAGAAATCTGTCTCTGTCTTTTGGGAGGATATACGATTTCTGTGCCTTAAATTTGAAGGAACACACTTGATGGCCAGCTGGAATGAAGTTAGCCACTGGGGATACTTCATCTTTCTGATTTTGCTTTTGTGTTAGGAAATCCTGATTTACCTACATATACCAGCCCATGTGGGGATTTCAACAAATAGACCACAAATTTGAAATTCTGTGTTTAATTTTAAACCTCTTCCCAGTGTGGGTGTCAGGATTGGGGCGAGGGAAACCAAAAGCGAACTTTAACTGAAGCTGATAAAAGGTCCAGGAAATAAACAGAGTCCGAAAGTGCAAACTCAAATGGTTACATAGAGCGAGGAGATAACTCAACTCAACTTGACTTGACTTAACATAACTAAACTAGACTAGACTAGATTAGAGCTTGACTTGACTTGACTTGACGTAGAGAACTCCAAACAATAACAGGCAGACGACACAACACAAAGCAGAGGAAGGCAAGGGTATAAATACACACTGGCAACAGTTAAGGGCAGGATGAAAAATTAGATTCAACACAGAACATGAGTGGTTACCAAAGTAAAACAGGAAGACACAACACAGCTTAACAGAAGGACATGAACACAAGAGGACGACACAGTGAAAACTTATAACTAAAGACGGGAAACATGAGGAAGATAATAACCAAACTAAGAAAGCAAACGCAAATAACCTCAGTAGGCAGTAAACTAGAACTAAAATGCAGTATATAGAACTAGAGAGCAAGAACAAAATGTAACTAGGACAAAGGCTGAAAATCCTACCTCGGAAAATACTAAATAAAGGCAACGCTACAACTAAGGCTCAAACAAGAACAGAATACAACAAACCGAGCATGAGAACTAAGAAACTAAAAATCAAACTCCAAAACATAAAAACTAGAACACAACAACCCAGGACCATGACAGCGGGGATGCAGAGACCTTTGATTATAGCACGACATTGGTCACAGTCTGAATATGGAAAATTTACACCTGGTCAAGTAGATAAAAAGGAAAGTCGAGGTTCATGGGAGAAGGAGGTGGTTCATAGCAATCAGCCCTAACCAAGTAAGGCCCTTCTTCAAGCTTAAAGGATGGTAACTACTAAGATGTGAAAGTGTGTTCCTATCTGTCTGTTTTCTATAGATGGAAGTGCTGAGGTTTTCACCTTCCTTGATAAGCACATCAAGCAATGAGATAGATTTGTTACTATAATCCAATTAAAATTTCACAGTTGGCCTAAGTGAATTAAGGGGTCTCCAAAGGCCTCCAATTAATCTGCTGTACAGGAGCATATAATAAAACATATCTACATATTAAAACCAACATTTCAACCTTGAAAGAAAAGGGTTATTGTGATGTACAAATATACTCCTCAAACTGCTCCCTTGCGTTCTCCCCAAGTGGAGTAATCTCCATTGGTTATTTAGCAGAGGCACGTGTCTCCACCTGGAATTGAACCAGGGAGGCAAATTTGTAAACTTTCCCGTGAATAAGCTGCCATAGTTCAGGGAATATGCACTACTCATACTGACCCCCTGGCATTGTAAATAGAAAGAATCCTCAAATTTATGGTAGGTTTATTCAGTTTCTATCTATCTATCTATCTATCTATCTATCTATCTACGCTACTCACAGAAAGTTAAGGATATTTGGCTTTGGGGTGAAATTTATGGAAAATGTAAAAAGTTCACGCTGCAGTGATATTATATCATGAACGCAGGGCAAACAATTTATTGAAACAAAAGCCAACAAAAGTGGTGGGTATACCACAACAAAAAATGTCAGTGTCTCAATAATTTATCATGTGACCTTGACCATCAATCACAGCTTGACAACAACGTCTCATGCTGTTCACGAGTCAACTTATTGTCTGCTGAGGCATCCCACGCTTCTTGAAAGGCAGCCCACAGGTCATTGAGGTTCTAGGGTGCAGGGTTACGAGCCTCTACATGATGGTGTTGATCAATTGTTAGGTGTCAACTTGGTCTCATGATGTCAAAATGTGAACAGCATGATGAAGAGGACTGTTTAAACACCATTTCCAACTGAACCAGAAAACTGATTGGTTGATTCATGGATCAAACACCAGCTGTGAATTTTGCCGTTAAGCACCTTGTTAGAGAACAGCAAGTTATGCAAAAAGTACTGAAACACTGAACAGTTGGACATGTGCATTCAAAAGTGTAGAGAAGGTCAAATTAAGTTCACCTCTAAAGGTTATAGTGCATTTTAGTCGCATCCTGAAATTTCACCCGAAAGCCAAATATCCTTAACTTTTTGTGAGTAATCTATCTATCTATCTATCTATGTTCAACCAGCGAGGTTAGTATAAAAACTTACAATGTCCATAATACATTTACATATACATATACATTTTATTAAGAAAATGAGTGATACCTTTCAAAAAAGAAGCTGAAATGCAATCTAAATCCCATTTGGACCCTGTCCTGTAAATAATAAGTTTGGTTGTTAGTTTTCATCAAATATTTCTTTTTATGAGTAAGATTAGACAAAACTGGCATTAAAGATTACTTTTTGGAGAGTTTATTAGAGTTACAAGTGACTGGATTATTTCATTACAGATTGTAAAGTTACAATATTTTTTAGAATCCACTCATAAACAAAGGGTACAACAAACAACACAGTGAGTAACACGTGTATTTACAATTTAACCAATGTATAAGAACGTCATGGAAAAACTAAACGAATTTTGGATAAAAACAAAAATAAAATTCACCACACAGCTGTTAAAACGAAATAAGGAACACATTTTAATTAATTAGTTATTGTAAAATGAGAACAGTGAGAGTTTATCACACGGTGCACCTCTGCCTCCTCTCTCATGCGCTGTGCACGCTGTTTCACCTCAGTCTGCAGCCCTTCATCTCCTCGGCTCCGCTCCACAAGTCTAAAACTGGTCTGATTTGGCTACTTTGCTTCAGATTTCAGTCTTTACTTGCTCAGATTAGTCTGCCACATTTGTATCCTGCTCAGTTCAGTTTAAGCTCCCAGCAAGTCACTTTGTCAAGAAAAATCAAGAAATATAAGCTGCAAGATTTTAAAATGCCGAGAGGTCAAAATGACCCCCCTTCTATTGTAAAAGAGAGGAGTGAGGGCACTGCACAAAGACCGAGGATATGATCAATTAGGATTAGTTTGAAGATGAATCCTGTAAAGTTGCTCCAAGTAGAGTTTAAGAATTAAAAATATGGAACTGGAAATGAGCATATTAGCTCCACTGTAAGGGCTATCCCTTTATGCATGCTTTCTAAAAATTAACACATCTCCAATTTTTTGCCTTTTCCTCAAAGCTCAGTGCATCATGGCTTACAGCGTCCTGTAAGTAGGGTTAATGGCAGCCTGCTGTGGCCAAAAATGGTTCATCATCAAACTTGTGAGCTTGACAGGAAGCTACAGATACTGCAAAAAGAGCTTTTGTAAGTTCATGTAATACCTTATTTTAACATATCCATTATTTCCATCTAAATTTCAAAGTTTAAAAAAGTAGAAGACTTATACTTTCATCATATCCCAACCTTTTTAGCAGTTTAGTGAATCTCAGTGCAGAACAAGGGACTCCTATTGTATCTTGTAACTGAATCAATATCATTTAAAGAATACTTTAGTGATTTAGCATTGCACATTTTAAACCATGCCAGACTCACTATGAAATCTTGAAAAGCAGATACACTGTCTATGCATCTTCATTCTGGGAAAAAAGCATCAATGTCTTTTGCTATTAGCAGCTAATGTAGCCTCCAGCAGCTTGCCGTAATAAGAGACGAGGAACTTTCAAGCTCATTCCCTGTGATTAAACACACCAAGATTTTTTTTGCCTTTTCAAATTTTTATATCATCCGGCTAAAGGACTGATGAGCTAATGCCATGCCGAGGAACTCACCGCCCATCGATCCACATTTCACAAGAATTTCTACTCCTCCTAGAGTATTGGTCAGAATTTAATGAAACTTCCAAACAGTGATCATCTAATAGGTCTTTACCCAAACTGTGCTCACGGGGAAGGTTAGTGTCATAGTTGTCATTTTACAGGCACTTTTCCATTTTCACAAGAATCGCTACTCCTAAGAAGACACGTCTGGATTGTGATATTCATAAAGGAGTGTTTGTGTGTGTCCCTCTGCCATCTATACAGAAATACCATCATTAGGTTTATTTATGGCATAATAATGCCATGGTTAGGGCTGGTCGAGAACTAGGGGCCTTTGTCCTGCATGTGGTTGTTTGCCAGCCTCCCTGACTTCTCGGAGGGATTTTAATTCTCACACGTTCATATATTTCAGGTAACCAATGACAAAAAAACATACAGCTTTCTTTCTGTATTTCCCACATTATAATAAATTGTGATGGATCATGAGCTACTACATCATTTATGTTCTGGCTAGTTTTCAGGCCCAACAGTTGCTGACTGTGGTGACATCACCTGAGGAGAATGGTAGCCTTCACCAAGTATGAACCTTGGGCACCAAAAAAGGAAGCCTAAAGCTGTGGTTCCTGGTGTGATCAGATTAGGCTGGCTCAAAATGTAAAACAATTCGCATGGATTGACAGGTTAAACTTGACAGAAATGGGCATGTTTACAGCCTGGTACAAAATCACTTTCATCTGTATGGATATGTGTCGGTAAAATTTCGGTAATCTCGGTCATGGCGTTCCTCTCATAGCACTGCAGTTAAAAGGTTATAGGTAAAATATGGACAAACCTGAACGGACACGTTTATTTTTTTCCTTTTTTCATACAGTGGCTCCAGGTGGGGACACAAGCCCAGGAAGGGCATCCGGCCAAATTATGCAATGCAGGCAAAGGTACATACAGGGGTTCACAAATTTTTTCTCATGCCCCACTTCAGAGGCCAAAAACAGGTCACCCCCCCACACCACAGAAATATGACCGTCGCACAACCCAGAATTTTAACTGATCACCAACAATAAAACAGGATCCATGTTGATTTTACTTAAATAAAGGTGCGTAATATCAGAGCAACAGCATCAGCAAAAAGGTTGCTTGTTTCCTCCCACAGTTTGAGAACCATAGATAGATAGATAGATAGATAGATAGATAGATAGACGTGTGTAAAAGTCCCTAAATTCAAAACTACATAGTTTCAGTAGTTCTCCAGGCTTCCTGAAAGTGTTTCAAAGTTCGGAGATTGGCTGCTTTTTCAGTCATTTTCAGTCATTTTCAGTCGGTGGCACAGGCATGGTATGCGCTGCATGCTAAAACAATCTGAAGAAACTGGACAAGTGGAGTGCAAGTGTACATCATTTATACCCATTTCTTTAGTTGAGTCAACAAAAAAATGCCCAAGATAACACAGGTTGACAGGCATGAAATAGTGTTTTTGCACCAACAGGCTGATTCCAAAGAGCTACTTGCAAAAAAAACTTGAGATATTTTGGCATGATGTAGTGTGTCCTTAAAAAAATTGAGGATACTTGGCATGTGAAAGTGGCAGGCTTAAAACAATCTACAGCAAATGAAACAGTGTCTGAAAGTCAAGTCCTTAAGAAATAGCGAAAAAAATCCAACGAAGATCTTATACACAACCTGAGCGCTTGCCAAGTGCTTACTTGGTGACTGTGGAAAGGAAGAACTCCCTTTTAACAGGAAGAGACCTCCAACAGAACCAGGCTCAGGGAAGGGCAGCCATCTGCCTCAACCAGGCTGAAAATCAGTGACAACAGGTCTGATGGAGTGAGGAATGGACCTCAACATTATCGAAGCAGTGTGGGATCAACCTGACAGAGAAGGAAAAAAGAACCGTAGTCTTCAGGAAGCCCAGAGAACAGTTCCTGAAGACATTATAAAGCTTGCCTAAGAGAGTTTAGGCTGTGTTGAAGAATAAAATATTTACTTTCAAGCTAGTTAAATTGTACACACTCTTTTTTGGGTTATGTGCTGTAGGTATTTCCATTTAGAGTTTGTATGTTTCAATGAATCATTGCACCTGTTTCCCATTTCTCCAGCAAAATATAAAGAAATAAGGGATGGCCTAAGGTTTTTGCACACACACACACACACACACACACACACACACACACACACACACACATCTGGTTTTTTTTTTTTTTTTAACCCAAAATTTTTC
>VUQH01089594.1:0-19469 GCA_015106775.1 Etroplus canarensis | reverse complement strand
AGATTTTCCCTGGGAGTGACCAGGATGGACAGGATTAGGAATGAGTACATCAGAGGGACAGCTCATGTTGAGAAGTTTGGAGACAAAGTCAGAGAGGCAAGGCTGAGATGGTTTGGACATGTTCAGAGGAGGGATAGTGGACATATTGGACAAAGGATGTTGAAGATGGAGCTGCCAGGCAGGAGGAGAAGAGGAAGACCACAGAGAAGATTGATGGATGTAGTGAAGGAGGACATGCAGAGGGTTGGTGTGAGGGAAGAGGATTCAAAGGATAGGATGAGATGGAGGCAGATGATCCGCTGTGGCGACCCCTAACGGGAGCAGCCGATAGAAGAAGAAGAAAAAGAAGACTTTCCACACAGCTAATGCAACTAGCATTTAGCATTCAGAAATAAAAAAGTGCCACTTAAAAAAGCAGAAAATTTAATTATAACTCCATGAATTAATATTTTTAAGCACAGAAATAAGTGCATGAAAGTGTCACTCAGCAGCAAAATCAACACTGTCACTTTTATTTTTTGTTTTGTAGCAAATTTACTTAGGTACACAGAATCAGCTCTCAGCTATTTACTTATGTGTAAACCAAAACAACCTTTGCTGGGTTGCTGGGATGTCCACTTCTAGGAAGATTGCAACATTGTGTTAACACACACCTGAATTCTCCAGTCTAGCAAACAGCCAAAACTTCTGATTTTATAGAGGTGATCACACTGGGTGATGATCAATTAATCCAATGTATTTGATTAGCAGCAACTGGCTGTTACTTACCCTCTTAATTCCAATAGAAGCAGAGGCAACGTACTTAGTTTTTCACAGGACTGCACAGATTCCTGTGAAATTTTTCTTTTTCACATGACTGTATGAATGTACATATGTGTACATCTAGGAATTCAATAATGTTATTTGATTTCTTCCTGTTTCAATGGTGTAACATTAATTTTGCACATTTGCACATTTTAGAGATGAGACAGAGTTGTTTTGTAGTTTTGATGAATTATGACTTTTAAATATTCTTTATCCCTTAGGTTGATAAAAAATGGTGACCATGAAAAATGGTTAACTGATCACACTTGTGCACAACCAATGTCACGATTTAAAATCAAAGTGTGAAGTCATTTCTCAGCTGCCACATGGGTAAAATTGTGAGACATTTATCACAGATTGTGAGATACCCAACTGAGCATTCATGCAATCACTGCATTCTCACATTCACAAAGGGTCATATGGGACGTAGGACCGCTGGGGCTTGAGAGAGCATCATGGCCCGCTGTGCCTGCGAAGTCACATAAGAGTCACAATCTGTGCTTCTTCTGGTTTGCAAGGCATCGGTAGGCCTGGACAGATGGGAGAGTGAGTGGTGTCATCTGGTCACGCCGTGGCAAGAAGGGCATCAGGGCGACCTTTGTGTAATTAGATAGATGCTTTTTGTGGGTTCACTGATGAGCTGACACTGAAACCTGTAGCTGTGAGCCAGTGATACTCAGCTCTCCATTAAAGCATCAGACAGGGAGCTTAGCTTTAATAAAATGCAGTCTCCTCACTCTTTCACCTAAGTGCTCCACAAAAGCATTCACTGAAACATAGAATTTTAATATATTACATTTACAAGAGCAGAAAGCTGGAACAGCTATTAAATGCTCACACTTGAGACAATTAAAGCCTCAAAATTCAATAAGCCAAAATTTCTAACAGCTTTTGTTTCTCAACTCTGGGACTTCCACTTGCGCACTTTCTTACAGTACACTGTGTACTCTGCACTGACTTGTGTAAGCTTGAATTTAGACAAATTCAGATCAGAATTAGAGTATCTGATCTATCGAGACCCACATGGAGGCAGATGATCTTTTGTAATGAACCCACTCCAGCCAAACATGAACTCTCCTCTTGTCAAAGTCATGTTAAATGGAAGAAATATCCAAACATTCACAATGTAACAAGAAATACAGTGATACAAGCTTAAAGGGGTTCTTGAGGAATGCTTTATAATTGCCTGCACATCTTGCTTTTACCGTACTCTTATTCTTAGTGATGCTAAATTCACAGTTGAGTGTGCTGTAATTTGTTAATGTTACCTATGCGTGTGGCTCCCTGTGTTGAAAATGCTGTTGAGGTGCAGCTGGATGTAGTTGTGATTGTATCTTTGGTTTTAATTGTCTGCACCTGCTGCAGTGTGCTGTTCACATGCAAACAGTCTTGCTGTGCAGCATGTTGCTGATATTTTTGGTGATCTCTCTTTAGTGGAATTATGAACTTGGGAATCCATTTATTCCACAGAGAAAAGATGGTTTGTATTTATGAGCCATACGAGAACCGCAGGAGAACCTGAACTGAAAATAAGTCAAGCTCAAAATAAAGCATGCGTGTGTTGTGTAAAGTACACTTGCCCTGGACAAAATAACTTGAGCGCCCCAAAAGTACATTTTTCTTTGTCCCATCTTTTTAGTGATGAAATTGCTTGTCAAATATAACTTAAAAAATTTTTAAAAACATTTTAATAATTATATACTGGAAGTTTTGTCCCACGAGGAGCATAATACTTTATTCATCCCCATAAGGGAAATTCACATCCAACCACTTGCAAATACATCTGAAAAAGCAAATGCAGTAAAATTCTTAAAAAACCAAACAAAAAACCCCCACAGAAAATACTGCAAATATTTACAGAATACAGTAACTTCCCCTTTGGTTGTTAAACAGCCTGATGGCTGTAGGAACAAATAATTTGCAGAACTTCTCAGTCCTGCACTGCAGTGAGATGAGCAGTGGTCCTCTGTCCTGCCAGGATGCTGTGGAGAGAGTGGCAGACATTGTTCATTATAGTTCTTAGTTTATTCTGTATTTGTCTGCCTACCACAGCTTCCAGGGAGCTGAGGTCCCTGTCCAGTACTACACTGGCCTTTTTGACCAGGTTTCTTAGGCATCTGCTGTTCTGGCTCATCAAACTGCCTCCCTAGCAGACTGCAGTATAAAAGAGGGCCCTCTCCACCATCAGCAGCAGAGCGGTGCAGACATTAAATGATCATAGCCTGAAGAGACAGCTCTAAAACCTATTTGACCTTTCACAGGAAGAGAAAAAACTGAGTGACATGACAAAAAGGAACTTACTGTCATGGTTTGTCAGTGAGTGTGGAGAAGAGAGGACCCAAATGCAGGACTCCAAGACACAGGAATAGGCAAAACAAAAGGCGAGCTTTAAACAGCTGAAAAGTTCATCAAAATAAACAAAGTTCATTAAGTACAATCTCACGAGGACAGAAGATACACAACACAGAGCAAAGGGAGGCAGCGGTATAAATGCACACAGAATAACGAGTAACAAGCAACATGCAAGAGAGAGGAGCACAGGTGGCAACTATCAAGAGCAGAAAGTAAAACTGAACCTGATGCACGAGACCCGACTGAGACATACTGAGAGTGTAAACATGAGCTTTACAGTAGGACGTGAACACATGATGACAAAACAGAGAAAATTAAAAACAAACTAAACTCAAGGAAGGGCTAGAACAGAGATTCGTAAGACTAAACACAAGAAACAGTGCAAGGTGAGACAGGAATCCACAATAACCTACACACAGACTGAACACAGGGAAACATGAGGGCGATACCAAAACTAAGAAAGCAAACTCAAATAAACTCTAATGCAATATACAGAACTAGAGTGTGAGAGAGAACAAAATATAATTAGAATAAAGCCTCGAAGAATCCCAACAGACAATACTAAAGGCAGGGCTAAAACTAACAGTCAAACCTAAAACAGAGAATACAAAAGACTGAGCATCAGAATGAAGAAACTCAAAACCATATGAAACTAGAATACAAAAACCTAGGACCATGAGACTTCCTTGAACATACACAGTATTTATATACATATAATATATATCATGTGACATATTGTTTAGTTTTGTAGCTTTATAGTTTTTATTCCACTTTGCTGCACTTACACTTTGCTGTTGCAACAATGCAATTTCCTCATTGTGGGACAAATAAAGGTTTTCTTATTCTTATTCATATTATTCTTATGTCATCAAGCCATGTGCTCATGGGCAGACTAACATAAGTCTTCTTTTATATGTTTGCATTTGTTCCAGTCTTTTCTGGCGAGATTGAGTGTGTCACTTTAACCAGTGCAACCCAGTTACCCTTATTACCAAAAGAAGACAAATTACTTTCAAACTTCATTTGATTTAGTTATATAACTAAATTTATACTTGACTTTTAAAGTCCATGACATTCCTAAGCTAGGATCATTTTCTGAGAAAATGGTAATCCAACCACTGACCAGACATCTATAACAGGAGTAACAGGGACATTAAAATATCTCATACAAAGTGCACATTTGATGCCTGAGCTGACCACACACACACACACACACACACACACACACACACACACACACACACACACATATATATATGTGTGTGTGTGTATATATATATATATATATATATATATATATATATATATATATATATATAATAAGAGTCCCATTTTTAAAGCTTTTTCAAGCCTAACTTGTCCTCCATTTATAAAATGACCCTCGCACCTTTTTACAGAAAGTAACTGAGGCTCTTGAATGCAAAAACTTATTACCTCTCTGGTGAGTTCAGTTATCCACCAGGGACCAATTATATCAGTAGATGTTGCATGGCTAGTTTTAATTCTGAACTTTGAATTGAATCCATTTTAATTTCAGACATAACAGTCTGCATTTTCTCCTTCAATCACACTGTAACCAAACATGAACTTCTGCTCTTACATAAGGTTTTTAGAAAGGCTTTATCTCATTTCTTCATCTTTTTATTCAGTCTCCTTGTCTGATTTGGGATAAGGTGGGCTGAAGTGGGTGCAGAGGGGACCTTCAATAGACTTGATTAAACCAGATGGATTGAATGACTGGAGGAAAAGGTGGGGAGGGGGTGAAGAAAAGCGAGAAATGGGAGAAGGGACAGAGCGAAAGAAAGTGAGATGAGGAGGGGAGGATGAGGGTTATGGCACTGCATTATGCATCGTGGATCATAAGCTTGGGTGGCTTGCTTTATAGGCTGGTGTCAAGGGTGCCACTCCTGCTTCACACTCTTTGGTGATCGGCCTGTTGCCATGGCAGCAGCAAAGCAACTCATTAGCAAATATTACCCTTGGTCCATAGAGAGAGAGAGAGAGAGAGAGTGAGAGCAGGGTGCTGACTTTGACCGACAGCAGACATCAAATAAAAGGTTTAATACTGACTGAAAGGAACCTGATAAACTCTGCAGCATTGAGAAGACAGTATTGGACATTTGCATATTAAGTGACTGGATTTGTAAGATGCTCTGCTTATTGAAATCCATCCCCAGTTATGAGGTCTCTGTCCTACTAGACCTTCTTTTGAGAATATATTAAACGCCTAGATTTTCATTTTGGAAGCAAACTACTTCAAATTCATCAAACTATGGATTGTTGCATGCAAGCTAGTAAAGTGTTTTGTGTCTTCAGTCACTTTGAATGCAAAGGATAAGGGAGCTTCTTACTCTCTGCAAATCCAATGAAGACTAAGGAAAAACAAGACTCACAATTATTATGCTTTCATTAAAACAGTTTGTACAGCATGCCCTCCAGCCACAAATGTTTATAGCCCTTGGCAATTAAAATGCCACCCCATAGCATAAAGGTGCAGACTTTATCCACACCCTCCCTAATGTTTCACTTATAATAACAAGGAAAAGGCATAGACGTAGGTGGGCAAAAGTGAAGGTTGAAGCTTGTGAGCTTTCCAAATACTTCTGTTTTCTGACCGCAACATGCCTTACTAACTGGTGCATGGAGCGTTAAAGTTCAAGGATTGTCACATCTCTTGTTGACTTATCTCCCTTGTCTGGAGTGCTCAGCCCCAAGCCCACTCAATCCTTCTGAAGCCATAAACTCACAAAAACTGTACAAGTACAAGAGCAGTACAAGAGTACATATGTTCACCAAAGCAGAGAAATCCCAAAATTTTAGAACTTGAAATCGTAGTAACACCAAGATCAGTTCAAGAGTTATTCAAGAAAATACAAATTTGCCAATTGCAGAACTTATCTGTCAGATGCTGTTAAACTCTGTACATTCTCAGCAACAAGTTTGGTATTGGTAACAAGCTTCTACTCATATTTCCTATAGCGCTATAGGTGTACACACTTTAATTTTGCCCAATTTGAATCCCAGGATCCAGAACAATACGCTGATCTGGGATGTTCATGTACTGTACAGTATGTTTATGTTTAATGGCCCACCACTGGACACTAATGGACTGTTTGAACACATTAAAGAAAAGCTGTCTGAGAATGCATCCTTCCACCAGAGCAAAACAGCCATATCCCATAATGTTTAAGAATTCTTAAATAAATTAATAAATTGTAAATTAATAAATTAAATAATTCCCTTGTGTTTGATGATAAGCTACGGCCATAACACTGGTTTTGATCCATGCACATTTGTCAGCAGTAAAAATAAGTATTGAATAGCTCCAGCAAGTCTACAGTTTTAATTGTAGTTAGATAACATTTGGATCTGGCACTGAAATGTAAAATCTTACCTTGTGTAACTAACCATAAGGTACATAAACTGAATTTTGAGCTTTGTTTTATATATGCATTATCATGCCTGAGTGTAAGTTATGCTAATGAGATTATTGCAGTATTATTCATCAAACTTTAACTGACTGAAGCCAAAGTATCTTTCCCACATATGAAGCAAAATATAGATACCATTTTTTTGCTATTTTCTAGAAGATTTTAAATGTCTAGAGTTCATTGAAGAGAACACATACTAAAACCATAAAAACATTCACTTCAGACAAGCCAAAACACCAAAATTGCAGCTTTCTTCATCCTCTACAGACGTGATTGACAGCTCACACAGCCCTATACTCCTCTGCAGTACTGCAGTGTGGGAAACGGCGGTGAATCTTCAATAACAGGTGATCACGGCTGAGCAAACAACATCAAACCATCACAGCAGAGTGCCAGAACATCCAGAACAGCCATCCTTTCAGTCTCGCAATCACACTTCAGTACGTGCAGCTCGAAGAGAGCCTCGCCCTGGGTGTGTGATCGTGGTAATGGAAAATAGTGTATAATCGAGAAGAGAGCTGGTGAGCTAATGAAAAGGGTAGCGGGGTGACATTTTCAGAGTGATGTCTGAAGTAGAATGACATTTACAGAGAAGAAGCCCCAAAGACAGTCTTTTTTTATAGGGACTGTGTATTATATAGAACCAGAACAGGATAATGTGAAGCTGATTTCAACATGACTCATGATTGCTGGCATCACTTTTTGTCTTCAGGTAGTATCATTTGGCTGAGTACCGCTGCACAGATGGAGGATGTGTGAAAAAAATCCTTTTCAAACTGTCAAACATTAATTTCAGACAAAAAATAAGTTGTTGCAGAGTTGCTGCAAATTAACAGAGTGCAAATCATTTTGTCTAAAGATATGAATGTTTTTGGTTTGATGGTTGTGATTCTCATTCAGTTAATAACAACAAATGATCTTCAAGACATCTGTTTCAGGTAAGGTAAACCAGCAGACTTCTTTTCAAACAGCTGTGGTGACACATAATTGACAAGTTTCACAGCCTGACAGTAATGCCTGGCAGTGCAGACGAGGATTTTTGATAATGAGATGGTGCGAGATGAACAGACAAGGCAGGAGAAACGTGAAAGCCTTGTGAGACATTAGGTCATGCCTGTGAGAAAGATGACTATACAGTGAAATTTGGCTGAAAAATTGAAGGACTTCTAAAAAAAAAATCAGTCTGGATTCTACTTAGAAAACTAATTCCCACAAAAAACCATAAAAATATCCATAATATTGAAATCTTAATACATTTACAGTTTGGGCTTGTGGAAGATTTAATCATTAGTGTATTAGGTAAAGCAACAGAATGTCAGGTTGCCTGCATTGTAAACCAGTGCATGTAATCCCAAGTGGTCAAAGGCTACATATACACAGGTTTCCTTTTGCATCAGTGCCTTGATACACCTGCCACTGCAATTTTGGACGACAAAAGATGACATTTTGCTTTTCAGGAGAAAAAAAAATAATATATAGAGGTTGGAGGGGTGATGGTAGCACAAGCCACAAGTTTGTCACCCAAACACTATTATGTGTCCTAATGTGGGCTTTTTTCACACACACTTTCACTCACCGGTTAGGTTTTTGCCCTGAAACTACTTGATTAGGTTTAGGGAAACATTATGGTTTGGGTTAAAATATACTGTAATTTACAACACTGACCCTCCTGAACATAAAAGTATCTAAATCTGATGCTTCCATACGTGAACATTTGGGAGTATGTGACCCATTTCCCACCCATCCTCAGATCCTGCATTATCATGCATGGGGTTAACGGACACTTGGTATCTCTGCATCAGTCTACGACCTTAAAGTGACGCACGCGTGCAGAAGAAGATGTGACATCACACGCAACACGCTGTGTTTACAGAATGTTATTCACGAAAGAGCACAAAAAACATATTAAATGTTGAAAATGAAACATTTTAAAATTTCATTAAAAAAATACAAGCTCATCTTGAATTTGATGGCAGCAACATGTATCAAAAAAAAGTTGGGACAAAGGCAACAAAAGGCTGCAACATGTTACTAAAAAGAAATGGAGGAATATGGCTCAACTAAGTTAACTGGCAACAGGCCAGTGAATTGACTTGGTATAAAAAGAGCACCTTAGAGAGTCTCAGAAGTAAAGATGGGCAGAGGTTCAGTAATCTGCCAGAAACTGTGTTTTAAAATTGTGGAGTAATTTCAGAATACTATTCCATGATGTAAAATTGCAAAGAATTTGAATATTACTTCATCTACAGCACATAATGTCCAAGAATTTGGAGACATATCTGTGTGCAAGGGGCACAGTTGAAAACTAATATTGGACATTGGTGATCTTTGGGCCCTCAATAGACATCATTTAAAATCACTGCGTGGGCCCAGGAACACAGAAATCATTGTCTGTGAACACAGTTGGCTGTGCCATCCACAAATCCAGGTAAAAGTTCTATCATGCAAAGAAGAAGCCATATATGAACATGATCCAGACATGTCTCCATCTTCTCCAGGCCAAAGTTCATTTCAAATGGACTGAGGCAGTAGAAAACTGTTCTATGGTCAGACAAATTGACATTTGAGTCCTCCGCACTAAAGAGGAGAGGGACAATCCGGCTTGTTTTCAGCACTCAGTTCAAAAGCCTGTATCTTTGATGGTATGGGGTGCGTCAGTACCTATGGTGGCATCTTGCACATCTTGAAAGGCACCATCAGTATTGAAAGCTATATACAGGTTTTAGAGCAACATATGCTCCCCTTCAGATGATTTTTCTCCAGGTAAAGCTTTGCATATTTCAGCAAGACAATGCTAAACATACTGTAACTTTTACAACAGCATGGCTTTTTAGTAGAAGAGTCCAGGTGCTGGACTGTCCTGCCTTCAGTTCAGAACTTTCACTTACTGAAAACATTTGGCACATCATAAAATGTAAAATACCACAAAAAAAAAAAGACCCAGGACTGCTGAGCGCCTGGAATCCTTTATCAGACAAGAATGGGACAACATTCCTCTCCCAGAGGTCCAGCAGCAGGTCTTCTCAGTTCCCAGATAGTTATGGACTGTTGTTAAAAGAAGAGAGGATGCTACAAACACAGCCCTGTCCCAACTTTATTGAGATGTGTTGCTGCCATAAGTTCAATATGAGCTAGTGTTTTGTGAAGGATTGAAAGTGCCAAAATGAAATAAATAAATTCATCCTTAAATAATTAATTAAATGTGTCATCAATTAATTAAAATACCAATTCGTTTCATGTAAAAACATATATGATTATTTCACTATTTAATAAATTTTTTCATGGTCCTGTGTAGTGTTTTTTAACGAAACAGTAAAATGTTTCATTTTCAGCCTTTTATGTGTTTTCTGTGTTCTTTTTGTGAAGGAAACGTCGTTTCATGGGTTCCACGGTGTGAATATTACACTACACGGAGTGGTGGCTGTGGTGATTGCAGGATTCTTTGATGTGTGCTGAAAACTTGCTGCGCTGCGGCTCCTCCACACGGGCTGCCTGTTATTGTTTACGGTCACACTCGTGTAAAGTAGGTCATAGAAAACGGAAGCCCGGCTAGTTGTCTTGTCCAAACTGTCTAGTAATACGGGGACTCGGGGAGCGACATCTCTGTGGCGTTATCACTTTTTTTGTTAATGACAGCCTTGAATGTGATCAGCAAACAGGTAACTAACGCGTTTCCTTTACGGTCTGTGTTTATTGTAGCAAGCAGCTAACACAAGCTAACTAGCTGCTTTACGTTAGGTCGGTTATTTCACACTTTTTTTGGTGCATGTAAGCTAATAATTTGTGACCTTAAATTAGTTAGAAACATTCACAACTGTGTTAAGGTGTAACTGCATACCCACAGCCGACAGTGTGACTTCAGCTGCAATGCTTATAAACCTGTTATAGCCAGCTAACATGTTAATGCCTGCACGGCTCTGTGGGCTGAATACCAGGGAGCTAACGTTGGCTATCCCGTTAGCTAGGTTAAAATGCTATTTGTGAAAACAGCGTCGCACATCAGCGCTTGATATTTTCTAATGGTGATGCTAGTGATTTGGGGACACGGATCAGACTGTTACTAGTGTAGTAGCTTTATGGTATGTGGTTATGACGACGTGTGTAAGCGTTAGCCGACACAGAGGCGATGTTTCTGTGGGATGCGGCGACGCTGCTCAAGAAATGATTGCTAGATTAACTTATATTAAACAGCTCAGAGTTGAGGTTGTAGTATTAATTTTAAATAAAGCACTAAGAATTTGCAGCGAATATTACTGGTGCAGGCAGTGTTAGTGGACTGTGCAGCATTTTCTGTAACAAACAGACCAGGATTCATGGGGGGGGAACATTAAGCTATATCACACTGGGTTTTAGTTTATAAAGGACATGCGGTGCAAAATTCTCCAAGCAGCTGAGATTGTCTTGACCCTGTGGTCTTCACTCTTTCAAGATAATCATGTTGTCTTTCAGCAGCTGCACTGATGGTGTTCCCCCAACATCTGGACTGAACCCTATCAGGCTGGTTCATCTACCAGTGAGACTCTGTTGCTGCCATGTCCAGGCGAAGCAGGAACAGTCGTGCATGGAGATATGTGTGGGGTGGGATACGGCGGGATGCTGATGCCCGGGCCCTTGTGTTGGCATCTGAAAGTGAAGAATGGGGCTATGACCGCCTCGAGGTAAGCGTACAATGACTGATGACTGTGGGAAAAGGGCTGTGTCATCATGAGATTTTCTTCTTTCAGCTGCTCCCATTAGGGGTCCTCTTCCCTCACACTAACCCTCATGCATGTTTTTCTTTACTACATCCATGAACCTTCTCTGTGGTCTTCCTCTTTTCCTCCTGACTGGAACTTTTTCTGATGTATTCCTCTTTTCTTCCGACTGGCAGATCCATCTTTAACATCCTTTGTCCAGTATACCCACTATCCCTCCTGAGATGTAAGGCAAACTTCATCTCATGTATTCCCATCAAACAGAAAGCATCTGTCCTGGCTTTGGTCATTATTCCCTCCATCCATCCATTTGCTGGCATCTGTTTGAGTTGGGGTTGCAGTCCCTCTAGCAGTCCATCTCCTCCAGCTCTTTTGGGGAGGCACCAAGGTATTCCCAAGCCAGCTGAGAGATGTAATCTCTCCTGGGTCTGTCCCAGGGCCTCCTCCCAGTAGACATACCTAAAACACCTTGCCTAGGAGGAGCCTAGTGAGATGCTCAAAGTACGTCAATTGGCTCTTTTCGGCATGGAGTAACAGCTCTGAGGAACTACTCTGAGCCTTTCCTGAATGACTGAGCTTTTCACCCTATCTCTAAGGCTGAGCCCAGACATCCTTCAGCAGAAACTCATTTCTGCCACTTGAATCAACGATCTCATTATTTCTGTCACTACCCAGAGCTTGTGGCCATAGGTGAGAGTGGGAATGTAGATCGACTGGTAAATCGACACCCTCCTATCACACTGAGCTCTCTCTGCACCACAGCAGATCAGTGTAGTGTCTGGATTACTGCTGACATTGCACCAATCTGTCTGTCAGTCTCCTACTATACTCTGCCCTCAAGAGCAAGACCCAGAGACACTCAAAGACACTCCTCCACTTGGTGCAGCAACTTGTCCCCTACCTGGAGTGGTCACACCATCCTTTTTCAGCTGAGAACCATGGAACAGGTCCTAACTGTCGTTTGGTCTTATTCGCCAAACAGCAGTTCAGAGTTACCCAACCTGCTTGGAGTCTCTGGGTGGGGTGCTGGATGGTGCCCCATCTGGTGACTCCATTGTCCTACTGTGGGACTTCAACACTCACATGGGCAACGATAGTGAGACCTAGAGGGAAGTGATTGGGAGGAACAGTGCACATTTTTATTTCCAATGTCTGATGTTTAAAGCTTATGGATCAGTTGTTTACATGCAGAAAAGAAATTAAAGGAATGCAAAGTAATGCCTGCCTCTTCCAGTGAAGTGGCCCTGTTTAGTGTTTTGGCTGACATCAAAACCTGTGCTTTGTAGTTACATAAGCAATGCTGCTGACATTTGAGTTTGTTCTTTTTTTCCCCATTGTCACTCCCAAGTACAGTGATTCAGACTCCGAGGCAGACTTTTCAGCAGTGATGGTCCCTCCTGTTCCCAGCGCAGTACCTGTCACTGGAGAATCCTACTGCGCTTGTGATTCCCAGGCAGAGACCAGCTACAACCCTCGTCTGCGAGGTTTTCACCAGGTTAAAGACTGCCACTGTGGAGAGGATGATCAAGGTACAAGGCAACTGGAGTATCCTTTTATAACAAACAATCATTTTGTAATATCATAGAGTCAAGTCATTGAGTTGAACCAGAGTACACCACCTTCTGTTAAGCTTACTGTGTGCTCCTTAATATTTGATAAATACCAGTTTACACTCAACTTTAAATTCCTTGTACCTCTGGCCATAATTGTGTGATCTCTGATGTTTTAGATTTTGACTGGGTTTGGGATTCTAATAGCCGATCAACAGCAACATTACTGAGCTGTGACAATCGCAAAGTGAACTTCCACTCTGAATACAGCTGTGGTACAGCTGCAATCCGTGGCTCCAAGGAGCTGGCAGAAGGGCAACACTTCTGGGAAATCAAGATGACTTCTCCAGTGTATGGAACAGACATGGTAAACCTCTGCTTCCTGCTTCCTTAAAATTACCAAAAATATACTAGAAGAAGATTAAATTTTGTATTTTTTCCAAAAAAACTTTTGTTTGTTTTTCTATAGATGGTTGGGATTGGTACCTCTGATGTCAATCTAGACAAATACAGACATACCTTCTGCAGCTTGCTGGGAAAAGATGCAGACAGCTGGGGTCTCTCTTACACTGGTAACTTGAACACAAGCTCCTGTGATATAGCAGTAATTGCTTAAAAGGATTTTTATATGTTAAATGTCATTGGTTATTTTCAATTTCCAGGATTGTTGCATCATAAAGGTGACAAGATGAACTTCTCCTCACGTTTCGGTCAAGGGTCCATCATTGGAGTTCATCTGGACACGTGGCATGGCACACTTACTTTCTTCAAGAACCGAAAGTGTATAGGTTTGTAGAAATTTTTCTTTTGATTAGAACAGTACTGAGTAATTTATGTTTTAATTAACAAGCGGAAGAAGATTAATTAATATTCATAATGAAATGTGAGGGTGCACCTGTCCTGTTCTCTTTTCTCAGACTCAGACTTTTTTATTTGTCATTCGACCCATTACAGAATGAACGAAATACTGACTCTTAGGTCTCGGTGTAGCATGTAAAAAAGTAAGTAAGATTTAGTAAATAGAAAATATATAAAACAGTAAGATAGAAAATATAAAACCCAGGAGTTATATACAGAAATATACACAACTACACAATAATACTGAATAAATACGAAAAAGGTAAATAACAACACAACAAATTTCACAAGGCCAGCAGCATCATTTGGTGCAAATGTGTGACGTGTACATCTGGAGGATGTCCGGAAGCAGCAGTGACATTTTTAAAGTGTGTGTGTGTAGTATTATGTTAGAGTGAGGAGTGTAGGTGCAGAGTCAGTTCAATGTGCAGTGATGGAGGTGGAGCTGTTCAACAGTCTGACTGCATCCGGGAAGAAGCTGTTTTTCAGTCTTGTTGTTTTTGCTCGGATGCAGCACAGCCTCCTACCAGAGCGCAGAGGAGTGAACAGTTCGTGGGCGGGGTGGGAGGTGTCACGGAGGATGCAGGTGGCTCTGTCCCTGCATCTGGTGGTGTAGATGTCCCCTATGGGTGGTAAGCTGCACCCGGTAGTTTTTAATGCAGACTTTACCACCCGCTGCAGAGCCTTCTTCTCTGCCACCGTGCAGCCTCCATACCACATAGTGAGGCAGGACGTCAGGACACTCTCAGGACACATTCAGGCAAGACTGCCTGTATGCTGTCTCATTTCTGTGGGTTATGAGTCCAATCACCACTTGTCTGCAAACTTGACAACAAGATTGTTCTTGTGCCAGGCTCTGCAGTCGAAGGTCATCAGCATGTATAGCAGTGGGCTGAGCACACATCCCTGGGGTGAGCCGGTGTTCAGGATGATGGTGGAGGATGTTTTGTTATTGATCCTGATGCTCTGTGGCCTCCCGGTCAGGAAATCCAGGACCCAGTTACACATTGAAGAGGGGTTTCCCAGTTCAGCCAGCTTGCACACCAGTTTCTGTGGGATGATGGTGTTAAATGCAGAACTAAAGTCCAGGAACAGCAGCCTCACAAAGGAAACCTTGTTTTCTGTTTGGGAAAGGGCCTGGTGGATCACAGTGGAGATGGCATCAGCTGTGGACCTGTTCTCCCTGTATGCCTACTGTTGTGGGTCCTCAGTTACATTGGTTGACTGCTTCAGGTATCTCAGCACCAGCCTCTCCAAGCACTTCATGGTGACGGGGTGAGTGCAACTGGGTGGTAATCATTGAGACAGGATGTTACAGAGGACTCTGGCACAGGGATGACTGTGGATGTCTTGAGGCATGGTGGGACTCTGGCCTGGGACAGTGAGATGTTAAAAATGTCTGTTAAAATCTCAGACAGCTGGTGAGCACAGTCCTTCAGAACCCTGCCTGGGATCCTATCTGGGCCTGGGGCCTTCCGGGGGTTGATCCTCTGCAGCGTTTTCTTCACCTCTGCTGCTGTCCCTTCACCTACATGCCCATTGAAGTCTGCTCCAATCACCACGCCCTCTTCCTTGGGGAATACTCTCTACCACTTCATCCAACTTACTCCAGAATTCCTCTTTCTCCTCTAACTGACATCCAGCTTGTGGGGCATATGCACTAACAACATTCAGCATCACACCTTCAGTTTCCAGTCTCAAAGTCATAATTCTGTCTAACACTCTCTTCACCTCCAGAACACTCTTCACACACTCTTCCTTCAAGATGACCCCTATTCCATTTTTCTTACTATGTACACCATGGTAGAACAGTTTGAATCCACCTCCGATGTTCCTGGCCTTGCTTCCCCTTCACTTAGTCTCTTTCACACACAATATATCTACCTTCCTTCTCTCCATCATATCAGATCCAGTATGGAAGTCGTATTATGAATCCGTATATTTGATTTGTCAAAAAGCAAGTAACACTTAAAATGATGCCCTTCCTGACACAACCCTCCCCATTTACCCAGGCTTGGGACCGGATCTAGGACTACGCTTGCTTGTGGGCTCCTGTGGCTGGGTTTGCATAAGAGTTAGTGATAACAGACACAAAAAGGCAAGTGTCTCCAAATGTTTCTATTTGGCAGTTTAGACCTTGGCTTCAATCAGATGAGCCAGAAGAAATTCCAGATTAGCTCTAAAATGAAATTAATCACTGTAATTGGTCTGGATTTGCTTCATAAATTATATAAATGTATTTGTTACCATACAAAGTATGGGATGGATGGAGCCACCATGACATCACCCATTAGGTTCGGACTCCGCATTTTGAAGCTTCAATGTTACTGTTTTTGCCATTGCCATGCTTGTTTTTTGGAGCCAAAAGTTGCCATATTTAGATGAAGAGGTGGAGTGTTAAGCTGTCATTCAGCTGCAACCACAAACTGTAGGGAGGTAACACAGACACACATATAAGCCAATTTGTGTCCATCTGTCAGATATACATAAATGTTGTCAGTGGCAAAATATTGTCTTAATGTTGGTTAGTGCTGGTCAATAACTGGTCATTCCCCTGGATATGACTGTTTGCAAGCCTCCTTGACTTCTCTGTGGATTTTAACTTTCTTTAGTTAGTACAATACACAACCATTGATAAGAAAACTTATCACTTTCTCTCCACACTTCACATATTACAATCACCTATTTATACTGTGATAGATTGTGAACCAGATGAACCTCATTAACGTTTTGGTGGTTACTTTCATTTTGGCAGAGCAGACTGCAACTCAGAATGTTCTGGTCTTATGTAAGATTTTTTTTTTTTTTGATTGACTGGCTACATTTATAAAATGTAACCAGAGAAATGGCTACTAGCAGTAAAGTTCTACTACTCCTCTTTTTATTTTGTGTATATTCACCAAGAGTCACATTTATTTAGAGGATAATCATAATCTTTTGTGTTCCTCCAGCTGTTCGAAATGATCGGAATAAGAAGAAAAAGGAGAACCCAAAGCCAGATGTGGCAGAGAGCTATGAGCTGACGGCTGAGCTGGAGACCATCATTGAAAAAATCCGTAAGGCTCATCAAGAAACGTTCCCCTCCCTCTGCCAGCTTGGCAAATACACTACGGTGAGTGTACTTTCATGAGATGTCTTAACAACATCTGCGTGTGTTCATGTATACAGTAGCTCAGTGAGCCTTTAGTTTAACTCTTTTCATTCATAAACATATTTCTTTAACTTCACACCCCTGTATTGCGTTATGTGCTTCTGTGAGCTGGTCTTGCAAACACACTGAGTGCATAGCTCATAAAGATAAATAATCTCTTGTACTATACTCTAAATCCCTCTCTGCAACTTGAGACCTCAGATGTACACCTCTGACAGTCCAAGCAAACTTTCATTCCTCTTATTCCTTTCTCAGAAGCCATTGATCGGATATAAATGTGATGGAAAGATGGTAAAAGTCAAGCATCATAATAGCATTTTGTGCAGCAGCCACATCATGACTCTCAGTCTCGAAGCAGATTGGCAGAAGTTTTTACTTACTCCAGTTTTTATATGATGAAACAGAGAGAAATTTTTTCAAAAAGTTGTCAAGACTGGAAGATATAGCAACTGCCAATGGCAAACACTCATCAGGGAAATTCTTGCAAATCAGGCAGCTGTCCATCCATCTGGCTGGGGCTCACTCCAGCCTCTAGTTTTTGACATGTCTGGAAAGTGGAATAAATGTGGCTGATCCAACTTGCATCATTATCTGCTAGCATGAATCAAGCCCCAGATTTGTGCATCGAGTTAAGCTGGGTGTCAAGAATGCTTGTCAAAGCTTGTGAGGGCTTTATTCCCCACCCCTCAGCTCCTAGTAGACATCTAGGCCAAGAGTTCTTCGCAGTCCCCAGAACCATAAAATGCCAAACTAACAATCGACAATGAAAAAAAATAGTCAGAGGTTGCTAATCCACAGCGGGTCTTGTAGAAGGATATTGTCAGTCAGGCACATCAGGCCCTTGTTTGTCCAGACTCACAGCAGCCCATCCTTTGTGGAGAGGAGAGTATATTTAACTTTTCTGAGTACAGATGAGCTTTCCCACTGAGGGATGGCACTGTACTTGTGACTGGGTGCAAAGTCAAAGGTCATAGAAATGTTTAGAAACTCTCCAGAGTGAGTACCATCTCCTACTTGACATCAGCTGAGTTCTGTGATTCTTTGACAGTTGGAGCTGTAGGACAGCTGATAGCTTTATAGCAAGTAGAGATAGCGTCACTTTGCTTGACAGGTATGTATGGCGGAATTGAGCAGGAATATGACGGTTATTTTTTTAGCTAACTTCACAGAAAGTGCTTGGTAGCAGGAGAGTGTGGTGTATGTTTAATGATACGGTGGTGCTAGTTTTAGGCATCCCATGACACCTGTCAGTCAAGTAGAATATTGTTTATACCATGACAAAAAAGGAAATCCACTGGCAGCCATAATGTGCAGTAATGCCTCCCTGTTTGGTGGGGATGAAATTCATTCAGCTACAGATAATAAACTTCAGAGTAGAGATGGTACGAGATCCTAAAATGGAGCAAATTGGTTTACAGTGCTGCAATTTTCCTCCAGTGGGTGCAGCTGTACACTGCTGCTGAAGTCATCTCAGTGTACTGTAAGCTTCCATCTCCATAACTGTGTATTTTTCTCCTTTCACTGCCAACACAAAGCTCCTAATCACTCTAACCCTTTATACTCCACCCTCATCTCTTTCCCTCCCCATGAGGCATTTCTTGATTTTACCAAATAAACAGTCTCTCTTGAGGATAAATCCACAGCTGAAAATAGCCCAGGACATAATAGCAAAAATGTTGCGCTCTCGCTATGATATAAGCCAATGTTTGCTGTTTGTTGGAGTGGCAGTTGGGCCTCAGATAATGCCTAATCTGGATCAGTGGTAATTATACTTGCTCACAGACTGTGAGAAGTTCCTCATTATTACAAGCGATTGGATCCTGATGCGCCTTTTGATTCCTCCTTGTCGGAAACAGTAGAGGAGCTCCCGCACCCCTAGATTAGGTTAAAGCTCCAATTATGCGGTGAAATATTCAAATCCTAGTCTGCAGTGATTTAGGAGTTCATTGCTGGGTTAGCGGAGATAGCTGTGCAAGTGAGAGGGCTTAGCTCAACAATGAATAATGCTTCATTGACAGTGATGGTGATGAAAAATGAGCCCGACGGTTTCAAAGACAAAATAAAACACTGGGCCAGGCGGAGTCTATGCACTGACGATGGCGGCTTATGCTGCTGCAGCACAGAGTTCCGCCTGGTCATATGTTCTACATTAAAGTTCATCTGCTATCACCATCTTTCACAGGTGCCAGTTACTCTTTACTGCCTTTTCCCTCTCTGCATCTGTACACATGAGCTTGCGGATGTACAGCAGAGTCCTCCGTTCTACACCGCCAGTGTCTTTTCTAATGTTGCAACTTGTCTTATTTGTTTGAATAAATGTTCCTAAATGAAATTAGAATTCCCTGGCAACTTCCTTGTTTTGTTCTATTGAATTATGGGACTGGTGTAATTGACTGAGATTGTGGGGTGGGGTGGTGGTGTTGGAAGGATGGGGGGAGTGGGGGAATTATCTCACTGTCCTCCCTCCCCAGATCCCCTTTTTTTCTGGTCTTTTTCCTCTACACCCAGAGGGAAGAACAAGATAAGTTGTTTTAATATCAGCCACCACCACCCTCCCCAACATATGTGCACCGAGCAAAACACACACGTGTCTGTTTTTGTGTCACACCTCCACCTCCTCCTTCACCGT
>VUQH01089593.1:9582-32024 GCA_015106775.1 Etroplus canarensis | reverse complement strand
TACCTAAATCTGATATCTACTGCTGCTTCTCATTGCAGGAAAGCTGCAACACATGACAGCGAGATTCGTCATTTATATGAAGAGATGGAAGCACAGATCAAAAATGAGAAAGACCGACTGCTGCTAAAGGTACGGCAGCTCAAGCATGAGCAAAACCTGAAAAAGGAGTCCAAAAATCCATAAATCCAAAGTGCTGGCATACATTGCACTGCACAGAACAACACACAGTCTGTGTCTGGCACAAGAGGAATGTTTTTAAATTCAGTTTTAAAGTCAAATTCAGAGTTTCTGTATGCTCATTTGAAGTCTGAGTTTTACACAAGTGAAACAAACAAACAAATTTAAAGGCCAATCATGTTCAAGTATTAAAAAAAAGTGTGAAATGGATATGAAAATCTCTCACACTTTACAACTCAACAATTTTCAGTAAAGTAGAAGACCAATTTTTGCATATTCATAAATTCTGGAAGTTTAAATTCTGAAGTTTAGTTTGTAGAATGATTATATAATATTCAAAGCAGTATCTGAACCTTTAACCCTGATTGTGTGCCTATTTTTAATCTTAACTTTACCAGTTTTTCCTTCTGGCCCTGCAGGACTCTGAGCGTCTTCAGTTGCGCAGCCAGGACCTGGAGCACCAGCTCCATATGAAGGAGAGAGAACTGGAACAGCTTTTCCAGAAGCAGAGACGAGTAATTTTATATGTCCAAAACATTCAAATGAAATCCATTCCTACTGATGTAGATCCTGTACTGTATACACGCGGTTATGTAACACAAGACTGATAAAAAAAAAATTTCATGAGTTGCTAGTTAAACGGGACCAACTAATTTCCAATTCCATGTTTTTATTTTTGGACTCTACTAGAGTAGCTTTGCATGATTCACAGGGAAAATAATCTTAATTTATGTTATATTTGGCGTTGGTGCAGCCCCTCCTCTTGTTAATTGCTCTCATTTTAAAGCCACCCTCCGTTTAAACTGACTTCCTTTTGATTGGTTACTCTAGGCAAATAGACTATATTAAGGATGTCCACACAAAGTCAGAGTCAAGTAGCAAAAGCCAGTCTGAAGCCTGAGCTTTTGGTTCATAAGATTTATTGTACATATATTGTGTTCATTGTTTGAAACTGCGACCATGTTTTATAAGAGCATCCATCACTGTAACAGCATGAGAGAAAGTAAATATACTGTAAGTCCCCTGTAAAAACATTTGTCACAGACAACTGTGGAATAGTAGGATTGTGTTATTACATGTATTGTGGAGAGAGGATTTAAGCCATACTTACACTGTTCTGTTCTCAGTGTAGATATCCTCTAAGTACACTCAGCCAGCATTAGGGTATTATAATTGGTGTGAATATCTTCCTCTTCAGTTAGAGCTCCAGTGCTGTGAGCTGAGCAGTGAGAAGCAGGAGAGCCACGTAGAGAACGTCAAGCTAAAAATGACCAATGATGAGCTGTCCAGAGCGCTGGAGAGCACCAGCCAGGAGCTGGTGCTGGCCCAGGAACAGTTGGCCATGCTGCAGGAGCAAGCCACCTGGCTGCATCAGGAAAAAGAGATGTGGGTATTAACTGTGTTTCCCTACTACAATCAATTCCCAACTATATTTCAGAATTCATTATCTTACTTTGTCTTTACCTTAAGCATAAACAAATGATAATATGCAAGCACAGTATTCTCTTAATAGTAAGATTTGGGAGTTTGCCATTCTGTTTTGTTTCAGGGAAATGTACAGAGTAACTGAAGGACTGCAGAGAGAGAAGCAAAGTCTAATGAAGCAGCTTGACCTCCTCAGGTATGATGAGGGCACCCAGAACTTTTCAAACTTAGGTTGTAGTTTTAATCTTTCTGGCTTCTTGTTTAGTCCTAATTGTCAAACCTCACAATATAATTCCAAAGTTAAAGGATTTTCAAAGACTCATGTGAGGCAGATAAAAACACTCCATAACATCTCTTCTTAAACTTTCTAGAGAGATGAACAAACATTTAAAGGATGAGCGAGACTTATGCTGTGGTGTAGTAAGTAAATTGTATTTTAATGTAACTGTATTAAATCTGTTACAGCATTACAATAGCTAAGTAATACACCTTCTTTGTTTAAACAAGCCTCGAACCTCACTCAGGAAGAAGCAGAAGCAGAGAGCAGACCTTGGCAACATATTTGATGACAGCAGTCAGCCTGCAAAAAGGTGATTCATTTATCATTCCAATACTCCTTTCTAACACAATTCATCCCTGTCAAATTATTTCCTGTGTGACAATGAAGAATATGATGTGAAAATCATGTATCAAAGGAGGAAAAACAGAGGATATCTGATTCTTTATACTTACAAAAAATAACCAAATCAAGAATTAAGATGAAAATTAGAAACAATAGAGAATTTTGGCCTCTAAATTTCCGTCTCAGTATGGTGAATTCATCCAGTAAATCCTCTGTTTCTCCTCTGTTTCCAAAGAGCATCACTGTTGGTGGATGGGTCCTACCAGACTCTGGAGGCCTTGCCTATAGAGCACCTTCAAATCGTTTTTGTTGCTTCCTCCTCCTGTAGTGAGGATGACACCACTGCTACCACCCCTGCTTCCTCAAACACAGCTACTAACAACCCTGTATGTCAACAACGCCCTTCTGTGAAGAAGCACTCTGGCTTAGTCAATGGTCACATTAGCCCTGCTCTACCTAAAGTGCATGACATGAGGGCAAAGGCCAAAAAGACATCCAGCAAAACAGCCACCAATAAGAGGGCGATGGGTAAAAGCAGAGACAAGTCAAAAAAAGTTGAAATTGATAAGAAGGCAGCAGTAGAAGAGGAGGGACTGGATGCCCCACCGGACGGGTGGCCCCTCCGGCGAGTCATCTCCATTGAGGAGGACCACCTGCCCCACCTGCTCCAAGGAGGATCCCAGCCCTTACTGCTCCAGCTCAGTGAGAAGGAAGATGAGGAGGATGAGGAGGAAGAAGACACACAGAGTGACCTCTCTGCTACCCCACGTTACATCTCGGTGACACAAGAAGCTCCTCCTGCAAGGAAATCCTACTTTACTCAAGCAAAGAAGGCACCTGTGTGTCCAAGAGGACAGCCTGTGGGAAAGGAGACCTCACAAGTATGTTTAAACTTTAAAAATGTATGTATGTATGGACAGGACACAACCTGTATAAGTTACAGTTGTGCTAATGAACCAGATTTTTCTGTCTTTCTGATTTTTCTTCTGCAGAAGGTGAAGGAAGGAGTACTATTTTCCCCAGACCGCTTGTTTAAGGTGGTCCTGGTTGGAAACTCTAGTGTAGGCAAGACATCCCTGCTACGCTCATTCTGTGAGGGCCGTTTCCACTCTTCCACAACTGCTACAGTGGGTGAGAAGAATGACACTGTAACTATGTTTTGTTGTTGTTTTAGGGGCTGTTTTGAACAGATCTGAAGGGCATGCCTGCAAGTGTGTTTTTAGGTGCTTATGCAGAAGACTAGAGGGTGATTTAGCATCACATGAAAGGGCTTGTGAAGTCACAGTGCCTGTCTAAGAGCCCTGGCACACATTGTACAGCAGATTATGTCACTTTGGATGAATGTTTTTTATTCTTGCTTTCATCTTTTCATCCTTTTATGTCTTGTTGTCACCACCTTTCTCCCCTTTCTCTTATGGAATGCAGCACATGCAGTCACTATCACACTTGGATCCCCCTAGTGGCCATTCATGTCATCGTTCCTCTGTCAAAGAAACCCAATAAACTCTAATTTAACTTGAACCTGAGAAGTGCAACTACATATTGCATCTTTATATCAAAAATCTTTTAATCAGGTATTGACTACAGTGTGAAGACGTTAACGCTGGACAATATGCAGGTAGCTATGCAGCTTTGGGACACTGCAGGTCAAGAGAGGTGAGTGACTGTTTACTTCAAGACATTTCAGTACGTTTATTGGTTATTTTAAACCTGTTAATATCTTGGACTTCACGAATACAGTTTTTAAAAATTATAAATTATGTTAATATAAATATCAAATCAAAAGTGTGAATAATGTGTCATTTTCTTGCAATCTTCCAGCACAGATTTGATAGAAATAGTCAGCTTTTAATGCAACTTTATGACTTCATAATATCAAAAATGTTAATTGATTTGTACAGTATTGTTTTTTTTTTTCGCATATTCTTCCCACCCTGGCTCTGTAATTTTTAAAATTATACGTTACTAGGCCCTAATATGTCATCTTATATATAATTCCTCTAAGCAGTACTTTTTGTTTAAATGGGAGTTTATACAGTATATAAAATTAGGCCCATAAGTTTTTGGACAGTGGTTGCATTTTTTTTTTAAATTTTTGCCTCTGTACGCCACCACAGTGGACTTTAAACCTACCAATCAAGATGTCATCGAAGTGCAGAATTTCAGTTTTAATTTAAGGGGTTTAACAAAACAAATGCACTAATTGTGAATTACAGACATTTTCGTATATAGCATCTTCAGACGCTCAAACGTAATGGGATAAACTAATATAAATTTAAATGCAAGGATTGTTTCTAATACTTGGATGCAAATACTTTGCTGTCATTGAATTCCACTGACATCACCAAATGCTGTGTTTCCTCCCCTGAGGTGCTCTGCCAGACCTTGTCTGCAGCTGCCTTCAGTTGCTGCTTGTTTGGTTTGCTCTCTGCTTTCAGTAAATGAAAATGATACTATACTGTTTAGACATCAGGCGACTGACTTGGTCATTAATAATATCCAATTTCTTTGTCTTGAGAAACTCTTTGTTTGCTTTTGCAGTATAATTTTGTTAATTATCCGTCTGCATGGAAAAGCACTATCCGAACAGTTTTGCAGCATTTGGCTAAGTCCGAGCAGAGAGTAGAACCCTGCACACTTCATAATTCCTCCTGATACTTCTATCAGCAATGACATCATCAGCAAAAAATACTGCCCATTTCCATTGGCAGTCATACATGCACATGCCATAACACTGTCTACGCCATGCCTTACAGATGATGGTGGTATGGTATTCTTCTGATCATGAGCTGTTTCCTTCTTTCAGCATAATTTTCTCCAGGACTGGCCAGGCTCTTTTAGATGTTTTCTGGCAAAATCTAATCTGACCTTCCTGTTCTTAAGTGGAGCCAATAATTTGTATCTTGTTGTAAACCCTCTGTATGTCCAGTAATGAAGATGTCTCTGACAATGATATACCTACCTCTTTGAGAGTTTTCCTGACCTGGATAGTTGTTGTGAAATTGTTTTGAAATTGTTTTTCTTTACCAAGGAAAGAATTCTGTGATCATTCACATCAATTGTCTTCTGTGGTCTTCCACGCCTTTTGGTGTTGCTGAGATGGCCAGTGCATTCCTTCTTTTTAAGAATGTTCTAGACTGTTGTTTTGGCCTCTCCTAAAGATTTTGCTACCTCACTGATTTTGGTTGTTTTGGTTGTTCAGTCTAATGACAGTCTCTTTCACTTGAATCTTCATCTCTTTGCATCAACTCTTTGGACCTCATATAAAGAATATCAATGAAAAGATATCAAATACAAGTTCAAAGCTTAAAATTAACTCCAGATGTTTTATCAGCTTAATTTGTGACAGAATAACTAGGCCCCACCTGGGTATGAAATCACTTTCTAGTCAATTGTCCTGTTATTTTTGAGCGTCTGAAAATTAGGGACTATACATTAAAATGTCTTTAATCCTTACAAGATGAACACAATACTTTTGTTAAACTCCTTGAATTAAAGCTGAAAATCTCCACTTCAATCACATCTTGATTATTTGACTTAAAATGGTGTTCAAGCACTTATGGATCTAAGCATAATATGGACCTTTTTTCATAAATGCACACTATGAAACAACACTTAAATCATGTGCAGTTCTTATTTAGAAGGACAAATTTTTATATTAAAAAAAATCTTTCCAGTTAAGTGTTATTGTGGAAGTGTGGTGGTACATGTACATGTTGTATTATAATACTCATATACAGTAGATCACTGTGCTGACATTCAAACCTTGTTATTGGCACAGGTACCGCAGTATTACCAAGCAGTTCTTTCGCAAGGCGGACGGTGTGGTTGTGATGTACGATGTTACAGTGGAGGAGAGCTTCAAGGCTGTGCAACCCTGGCTCACCAATGTCCAGGTCAGACTTTTGACCCATGTATTCAGATTATTAAAAGTTGGGGGAGTATGACTTACATTCCGGGCTTTAATTTCTCTTGCAAACCCTTAAATTTAAAGGAAGTGCGACACTAAAGTTTTGGAGTACTCCAAGAACTGCACCTTATTTTCACAGGAAGCAGCAGGAGAAGGGATCCCTATTCTCCTGCTAGGCAACAAAATGGACATGGATGGAGACAGGGAGGTGACATTTAAAGATGCTGAGCAACTTGCTTATGTCAGTGTATACCTGAATGGTTCTAATGCGTTTTTTCAAGTGTTGACAGTTTTAAGACACTAGTGTGTCTGACTTTGTGTATATATCCTGTTTAGGAAAACAAGGTGATATTCTTTGAGGTCAGTGCCTATACAGGCAAGAATGTAACCGAATCCCTGACACATTTGGCCAGGTAAGCTCAAGACACTAAACACCAGTCATCAGATGCATTATAATTGGTAGTGCAGATCATATAGTTTCTTCTCTATTTCTCTCTTTACTCAGAGTGTTAATGGAGCAGGAGGACAGGGTGAGAGACACAACAGTCATACTCAGTGCTCAGCTGGTAAAGAAGAAAGCTTGCTGCAAGTGAAGACACACAGGCTATCGGAAAAAAAAGCTAAAAAGCTAAAACCCTGCTCTCAAACCTAAAAAATGGAGAGGATCTTTCCTGCAGTAAAAAACAAAAGACTGTGCCATTTTCTGTAAATAATGCACTGTATCTTAATCATAATATTGCTGTTCATAGTATTTAGAATAACAAAACATATTCTGCATTACAATAAATCTCCTTAGCTGAGAGAAGAATCCTAGGTATACTGTACCTTTTTCATAACTGAATATTAGCTTCAAGTTTTTGTCAAGACTAGTGTATATTTGTAAACATAGTTTTAAATGAAAGTGAAATCAACATGACTTGATTTTTTAACATTTTATTTATCACCACATTCAACTTTTTTTTCATATTCTTTGTTCATCTGATTGCCAAAACAAAGCAGTGCATGGCATAATTGCATCTGTGTTTGTTCTGAGGCATTGTTTTATTCTGGCACCAAAGTTCTCAGTAATTAAAGAAATAAATTACATTTCACATCTTTATGAAAATAATAAATGAAAAAAGATTCACATGCAGATACTTGCTAAAATAAAACACTATTAATTACTATACTCTCTATACAATTATACAATATGCAATAAATCTTACTAAAGGTAAAACAGTTAATGAGTGTGCTGTGATCCTCTTAACATCACACAGGTTAATGTTTTTCAATTAGCTGTAATGATAATAAATAAGTGGTTTTTATTTCATACATCATTCAAAATAATTCCCAGAATCAAGTGAGAGACAAAAAAATCAAGTTCACATCGGATGATACATTCAGTGAGGTGCCCGAGTCAATCAAGTTGGTACGCATGATGGCACTATTGCTGAGAGATATGTGCCTATTCTGATGACATCACTTAGATGCTGGCTTGATGGCATCCAATCATATGCATCCAGATGCCCTCCTTGGCAAACTGGAATGCTTGCTGGAAAGTGTGTGCCCTCCCCCTCGCTGTCCAGAGGGGCTGAGGGTAGGTCCGCAGCACAGCTTGGTTTGTTACTCCTAACGCATTTTATAGTCATGTGAAATGGCAGCCTCACATAGTTGTCCTTTAAAGTCTAGCTCAAGGGTGAACTCCAGGTCACGCTGGAAAAGATAACAGCAAAATGAATCAAGGAATAGGGTAATGTCTATTTTGCATAACAGTTTTCAGTTACAAAGACTTACACACAACCAAAAACTTAAAGGGGAAGCAGCACTCTAAAAAAAATTTCCTCAATTAAAAATGGACATTTTCAATTAATTACCATCACACAAAAAATAAATAAAATGGACATTTTCTGTTATTAATAGCTGTGTATCCATTATTTTAACAGTGCACCTTTAGTAAAGAAAAGACATTTTCTGTTTTTAAAGGTTTCTATAGTAAAGAGGATGAACCTCTGATAACACTAGTATAAGGACTTGCTTTGAACCACAGAACCACATACTAAGCCCATCCTTACTGGTGCCTCACTGGTGGATATCTATGTTGGATGTGTATGATTATTGTTATTTTACTCGATATAAATGCAATTTAAACTTTTCACAGGCCGAAATGCATTGGTCTGATTGGTATCCTTTATATCATGAGTCTTGCTGGAGCTTCATCCTCTTTAGACTCTGCACACCTTGGAATTAGGTGAAGCTGTTCCAGACACCTCTACTCTGTTCTGATCTATAGTGTAAATAGGACATTTTCCATTTCTTGAAGATATATCTGCATATTTTAACTACAATACCGCCACTCCAATTAAGGTAAAATACCTGAATAAGAAAGTTCAAACCCTTGAGAATTTTGAGTCTTACCACATTCTTCTCATTGGGCCTGACAGCAATACTGCCAAAGATCTCCTCTCCCTTCTTGACAGTGAGGTAGTCCTCTAAATAAAATACTGTCTGCTTCCAGTGTGTACTGGGGGCATCTGGAGCTAAAGATAGGATGTAATGTAGTGGAAGGGAAAAGGAGGGAAGTAAAAATGAAAGATGGTGAAGATGATCAAGAGTGGAAAGGAGAGAAAATGAAATTAGGTTAAAGAGAAATGGTGGTAAAGCTGTAAAGAGAGGCAAGGAGGAAAGAGGAGTTAAGGGGAATAGAGGCAATAAAATGATTTACAGAAGAGTCCTGAAGGGCACTATACTGACTTGGGGATGTTGACATGGAAGAAATATAACAGTAAAGTGCCTGAAATTCTCTCACCCAGTAGGAAAAATACAGAGGCAGATAGGAGAGAACTCCTTCAGTGATGCTCAGCCTCAGCCAACAGACAGCCAAACATAGAACCTCCTCTACACAAAATTATGTAAGCAGCGGATGTATGAATGTATTAACATAAGCTTGCATAACAGCTTTCACTATAATAGGTGTCCTCAACACCACGATGAGAAGTGCTTGGTGATTCCGCTGGTGCAAACACCAGTCACGTAACACCAGCAGAGTGTAGCCAAGAGCTAAGGTGGAGAAATTGACCAGCTTCCATTTAACATCCACTGATTTACTGCTCAAAATACTCAAGTGGCTGCAGGGTGAGCAATAATGTGAATTTGCTTGACAGTGCAAACAAAACTTCATGTATCTTTAGGTATACTTTTACAAATGTGTGTACTTTTCTGGTGCCTTCTGAGGACATCACAACTTAAAGGGTCAAATAACCGAATAAAGAAAATATTTCTCATGGTTCATGGTAAGCCTGAATTTCTTTTTATTTTTTCCAGGTTTTGATATCCTTGAATCACTGAACACTTGATTTATCAGTTCTCAGACACCATTTCTTTTAAAGAAAGTAGTTGCATTTGAAATCAATAACACGTTTTGTGAAAAGGAAATGTTACTCAACAATGTCTTAAATAACATTTAAGTAATGAAAGGATTTGAAGGATATTCTTTTCTAAGGCACATGCTACCTCTGTGGATGTAAAATTTCTATTTTTCCCTTTACTTCCAAAAGTCTGGACTTTTCATGAGAGTATATATTAAAAGTTAATGTCTGTAGTTATTTTATTTTATGAATCAAACTGAATGTGTTAGAAGTTCAAGACTTGCTTCCTCTTCTCAAAAGTCTCTTTCTGTTTCCACATATGATGCATTGTAATAAAGTTCTAAAAGACAATCCTGGGAAGTGTTGCCCTCTTCTACTATGCAGCACAATGGAGCCTCATATAAGCACCTACATAAGCGCCACATGGAGGATGTAATATCAAAGATATGCAGTATATAGTACCAAAATGTGTGACACTAAAATGGCACTTAAAAACCCATTAGACACCATTAGCGAAAAGGGTTTTGTTGAATTTGGCTGTTCCAGAGGTTTAATAGGCACATAAGAAAGATGTCTTTTTGATATAAAATTACTCTGGTCCAGCCTCACCAGTAGAGAAGCCAGTTTTCTTGTGGCATTTGGTGAACTCAATCGTGAAATATGTAACCAAAGCATGGACGTAATCATTGCGCTGGATCTGGAGACAGAAAGCTGAGGTGAAAGACAGGTCCTCTGGCTTCACATTGTAGATGTCCACTTCCTGGAAAAAATGCCAAAAGGTTGGTGTTTTTTATATATATATATATATATATTACAAGGCAAATGAGTATAACCATGTGATTTTGGATTAGGAGCACAGTACAATCACAGACACTGGTGCACGCAACTTGTCACCATCACTTGCGATCTCTCACATACGCATGCGCCACATGTATGTCGATTCTTCTTGATTATTCACCACGATTAGCGTGCATGTGTGAGAATATGTGTGTGTGTGAAAGCCCACAGGTTGAATCATGGCTGGCAAACGAAGCCTGCTCACACTACACATGCTGTGTGGGTGTCCTCCCTCATGTCTACAAGGGAAGGAGGTTTTGTGTGTGTGTGTGTGTATCAAACCCTGCCTTTTTGAGGTAGCAACAGATTTAAGTATTTTTTTTTTTACCTGCTATATATCATGCTGAGTTCAAAATAGAAGAAGAGCAGGTGTGTCTCTGCTTTGCATGTAGATGATGTTGTATTTAGGAGGATGGAAAGGGGTTTATTTTTTACACTGCAACCTGTTCATCTTGCATAGCCTATTGGGTTTTGGAGCACTCGGCCATGTGGCATCAGCATGACAGATTGTGATTTAACACCTCTGTCCTTTCCAATGATACCAGACCAGTATCGTATGCAGCAAATTGGAGGAGGAGAAAAAAAAATCCCTGGGAGCGACTTTGTAATTTTAGCATGCGAGGAATGACTGGCAGTTTGAATTAAGATGCAGTGAAGTGGCTGGCAGGGGTGGGGTGGGTTGGGGTGAAGATACCCTGAATACATACATGTGAAAGAAATACAGACAGTGAAAATAAATTTTCAGACAGGCATGTCAGTAGCTAACCAGTAACAGCCCCTCCATCCTAACACATGAATCACCTTTTTGAACACAAAAGAAAGATGGTCGCTTATCACAGCGTTGGAGAGCCCACTGCATTCCCACTGGTGACTCAATGCCTGCTCTTGTGTGACATTTCACCATCGCACAGAGGGTGAGACAGAGTGAGACCTCCCTATTCACTCAGACTAGTGAGGCCTTACATTTTTTAAATCAGAGAATAGGACAGAAGATAAAAGGAATAGAGTGTGATCATAAATGTGAAAGTAAGAAATGAGACTATGAAATGGTATGGAAAGGGAATAATGAAAAACAGGAATGAAGATATAAAATACTCAAAATAGAAAAAAACATGATATACAGACAGAAAAAGGACAGGAAAAGAGAAAATGCAATGACAAAAGGTAAAGGTAGGTGGGACAAACAAAAAAGCTATCACCTCTCTGAATGCTCTCATCCTCTCTTCATTTGTGAGATGAAAGACAAGCCGCTATTGTATCTTCAAGCATGAAAACAGAGCTGCACCCTATTACAGCCTGCCAGAAACCTCTATTATGTACTAGAAAATAGTCTCAATAGACAGGGAATGCTCAGAGCTACAGGGAATCATAGCTGTCTGACTCTGTCTGGGAATTCGTGTAAGCAGAAGATAGGGAACAAAGCTGTGTGGATATGTGCCACAAACAGGTATGAAACAATATGACATCACAGACAAAATGTGTTCCCACATTTGTGCAAAGGGACAGACTAACCTTTAGGAGGCAGGCATTTGTCACAACCTGCTTAGGATCCACCACATCTACCAGAGGCTCTTTGATGGCCACATTGCGAATGCAGCTCATGTCGAACCCATATACATTCTCCCACCCTGTACATACAAAAACAAAAATCTAAAACAAAGACACCCATGAGAATGGACATGCACAAAGTATGTGTTTTCTTCTTCTCCCCATTTCTGCTAGGTTGTCGGCACAAAAAATTTAGCAGGGAAAATAAACAGAATGCTTAACTCTGCCAGTAAGAACAGTTCTGCACTCATGCTGTCTTTCTGTCTATCCAGGCCCTATGTGGAGAAAGACAAGCCCTCCCGAAAATACACTTTGGCCTCCTCTTCCACCTCCTCCAGATTGTCTGGCAGCCTTTTTTATTATAATATGGGCTGAAAACACACCAAAAAACAACATTCCCTCCCTCATTCCCTCTGTCCCTTCACTCTACCTTTTTCTGTCAGGGGGCCAAATTCTAAGTCTGTATCATGAGATGGTGAGTGTGCCACCAACGCAGAGAAACTAAAAATAAGAGTGTGAGGGTTTTGGTAAAGTGAATTCTTTTGAGATTTATGTGAAAGAATGTACCTCTATGTACTGTGTGTTTAGATGTAATAAGCACAGGAGGCCACCTGTGCAGTGAAAGGAAACTCAGTGGGTGTTATTGACCCAGATTCAAAGAATACATGTACAAGTTTGAATGGCACCTTCAAAATTGGTTGCTTGATCTGGATCACAAGGTTAAGCTCAGCCCTCCAGCTGTGATAGCTATTTGAACATTTCAGGGAGTTTGGAGCACTGAATGCACTACAGGATAAAAGTACCACAGTGGATCAAATATTCTTGAACCTTTCTTTAAAAGAGTGTTTTACAAGAAGTTTCTATGTTGTAAAGAACAATTTTTAAAATCAGTTTATATAATAATCCATTTGCATATTGCTAATATGTGAAAAATTATTTGGCTGTATTTGAGTATAGTTTGCTATAGTCTGTAAAGCTAATGCTAACTCATAGTTATGTCAAAAAGTAAGTTTTCACAGCACTCTGCCCTTATTGCTCTCTTTGGAATTAAGTGGGTAAGTAGTAGCCACTTGCTGCTAATCAAATGCACTTGATTAACTGATCATCAGCCAGTGTGACCACCTCTAAAAAAGCAGAAGTTTTAGAAGTCTGCCAGTCTGGAGCATCCAGGTATATGTTAACACAATGCCACAATCTTTTCAGGTGTGCATGTCCCAGCTAATTCACCTTGGGGTGAATCTGCTGGGACATGCACAATCTTTTCAGGTGTGCATGTCCCAGCAGATTCACCCCAAGGTGAATTAGTCAGCATGTTAAATCTTAAAGTTCATGGCAGTACAACTAGAAAAAGACTAAACAAGCACAGCTTGTTTGGAAGAGTTGATGGGAGAAATCTGCTTCTCTTTAAATAGAACACAGAAGCATAGTTTAGGCTTGCAAAGTACCATCTGAACAAGCCAGACTTCTGGAACAATGGCCTTTGGACAGACAAGACCCAAGTGGAGATGTTTGGCCATAGTGCACAGTGACACATTTGGAGAAAACCAAACACAGCACATCAGCACAAATGATTAATACCAACTGTCAAGCACAACAGCAGAGGGGGGAAGATTTGCGTTTGTTTTGCAGCTGCATGACCTGGGCACCTTGCAGTCATTGAGTTGACAATGAGCTCCTCTTTATTACCAAGATATTCTGAATGTGAAGCTATCATTCACTGGGTCATGCAACAGAACAATGATCTCAAGCACACCAGCAAATCTAAAACAGAAGTGCTGAAAAAGAAATGAATCAAGGTGTTGCAATGGTCCAGACCTTAACCTGACTGAAATGATATGGTGGGACCTTAAAAGAGCTGTGTACAAATGCCTGCAAACTTCAGTTACCTAAAGCAATGGTGTAATGAAGAGTGGGTCAAAATTCCTCCACAACAATGTGAGAGACTGATAAAGTCATACAGAAAATGATTACTTTAAGTTACTTCTGCTAAAGGTGGTTTTACAAGATACAAAATCATGGGGTGCACTTTGTTTTTCACAGGACTGTATGAATTTTATTTTTCACATGACTATAGATAGTTTTCACAGTTTAACCTCTTCTAATGAAGGTACTTCTTTTCATGCATGTTTTACAGGAGGTTTAGAAGTTAAAGGAGCTGTATTGTGCTTGTTCCTAATTTTCTGTCAGTGTTAGCTTAGCTAGACACTTCTATAAAATACTGACACCAATAAATTCATAATTACATTTACTACCTAAACTTTATAGGTTATTGTGTTAAAGGCTTAATCTGCTATTTATATACAGCAATTCAAAATTGATGATAGATAATCAAAAGGTGTTAAGTCCATTTTAGTGATGATTTCTTAGTCTGTAGTTAAGTACCAGATTGGCTTATCACTGCCAAATAAAGTGTTAAAACTCATATTGCTTTCAGTTTGGTTTTGTGACCTGCAGCTTCACTATTTTGATTCAATCTTAGACACTATTTTCAGCCCCAAACAAAGCAGAAAGTGAAAGTAGAAGAGCATTAGTGAGAGTTTGAAACCCGGAACCTTCTTGCTATGAGGTGACAACGCTAAACACTGCAGCACTGTGCTGTCCACAGAGAGTGAGCATTAGTTAGGCATAACTGAAAAGAAGACAGAAAAATCTAACAAAAGTGCAAATAATTTATCATAACTACTCACAATGAATCTTAAAGTCCTTGTACTGCCTGTCTTCAATGGCTACCACGTAAAGAGCTGCTCTGTCAGGGAACATCAGGCCTCCAGGTTTCTGAATACAAGAAAAACTTCAGCAATATCCAATGAACAAATATGAAGTCCATCAATCACTTACATTGTTCACACACCTGGCATGTCATAAAAGATTGCATGTGCTGAGTTCAAAGCCTGCTGACAGCCACTGAGGTTAGAAACCTGAGCATTCATGTATGACCTCAGCATCTGGCCAACAGACACATGCAAGTGAATATACAGAAAATTCTCTACTTCATTATTATCTGTTCTGTTTATGTGTTAAAAGCCCCATTTGTCCAGCTAGCCACACACAGACACACGTGCACATTAAGCCCAGCCTTAAACTCCCCAAACCTCCAGCAACACCATACCAGCCACTTGTCCCTGGCAAAGATGACTGTGTTGAGCATGGACTCGTAGAAGAGGCAGTAACCCATCCACTCTGAGATTATAATGTCCACCTTCTCCACAGGCAGCTCCACCTCCTCCACCTTGCCCTTGAAGATGGTAATGACTGCGGTGTGAAGAGCCAAAAAACAGCAGGCAACAAATTACTTCACAGCTTTTCATCAGATTAGCGCAAATGACTCTATTCTCAAATGACATTGTTTGTAGGCCTTGGGATTGCTGTAAATTAGTACAACTTAATTAATGCTGTCATCTGGCGCCTGAATTTTTTGTGCATGCATTTTTTTTGTCTTGTTTTTTTGACATCTTTGACCTCTTAAGGAAGAAGACACTTCCCAATTACAATCTAAGTTAAACAGGATTTATACAGTTGGGAGTTCAGTGTTAATAAATCTGCTATATCATTTTTAAACAACTATAAAGTAAAATGAACTGTAGTTATCTGGACATATTATGTGAAATTACTGTATATTTATAAACAGCATTTAAAATCGTGTCTGTATTTTGTTTTACTTGGAGTCCATTTCAGGCCAACTAAGTTTTAGCCATATTTTAGTTTATTATAATTGAAAAAGTTTACAGTATTGAATTAATTATGTTACTAAACATGGAATTAAGCCATCTGTGGGAGAAAAATTAATGAATATAGTACACAGATGGTTTCTTTGTAAAGTAGCATGAAGAGGTAACTACTGTATTCAGGTTTTTTCCTGTAATGGAAAAACTTTAACTTTTAGCCAGAGCCAAAGGAAAAACACCAGCATTGCAATAAATTTTTAATCAGCTTTTAAAATTAGGTTTTCCTTTACTTGAGTTTATTACAAAATTTAGCTCATCAAATGGTCAGAAATTACAGGAACATGCAGTTTCAGTACTCAAACCATCTTTACACAGGAAATCAACCCCTGATTTAGATAATGTCATTAAAGGTCAAATTACTTATCTAATTGCATATTGCTAACTGATAACTAGCTGTACATCTAGGTTGCTTGGATACTTATTGTTATTATTTGTAGTCATTACAGCATAAATAATTCCCTATATTTTATAGCATTACCACTAGTCTAGTCTATCACTAGTGGGATTCAGGTCCTGTGTGTTCCTGAGATCAAAAGCTAAGCACCTGAAATGTAAATATAAAAGATTAAATTAAAACTAGACTGATGTCAAATGTGTAGGTTATGAAACCAACCATCTGTTTCCCATCCTCCATCTGTGAAGTTCAGGGTGGCATTCTACAATGGTAATCAGCCCCACTGAGGGAATTCAGATTGATGGCAAAGATTACTGTTATTTGACATCAGAGACGAGCTGCCAGTTAACCATCAGGACTGTGACTAACATTGTCAAGTGTGACAGTAATGATGGAAATATACAGATTTTTCACGCTACTTCTCACTCAGATATATCTGCACTGTTCTGCCTTCAGATAGATGGATATGAGATAATGGTATTAATGGAAAAAACACTTCAGCTTACCATTGTGTAGGTGATTCGACTTGATAATCTTCTCTGAATATTCAGATATACTTGAGCATTCAATCTGCAGGCACATGAACAAAAACTCCAGTTAAAATGTCTTCTGGACTTAGTAATATCTGTTGACACACACGTTTACTGGTTCATCTTTAAATAAAACACTTTGTTTTACTGTATCAATAAATATGAACTATTTACTGGGTTTTATCTACCCATCTACTATTTGCCTACTATTGTACCAGTCTAAACATTAAGGGTCTGTGTGTTCAGGCAGCAGCTTTTGCTCTTGGAGCAACCATAAACCTATTTTATTGTTGCTACATGACAAAAACTGTCTTCTTCAATATTAGATTGCAAATAACCATCTTGTCAGTAACAGCCAGGACCAGCTTCTCCTTTGCCATTATTTACAGTGTTGGTATCAAAAGTTCCAACCATTGTTGATTTTAATTGGTTGGTGAGAGAGCAATGACATTAATAAGGGTTTTTTGCTGGAAGGACTTGGTTGCTGCCAAGGTTAATTTTCATTGGATTTTTATATAAAACAGATGCTACAAGCACAAATAACACTGTCTGTGGATGCATCTCCTTTTGTCCCTGGTTATTCACCTCATTGGTACGGTGTCTAATTTTATAAGTGTAATACAGTATATGAATCATACATAACTGTGTGTGACAATGCCAGTAACCTGTGACATCGAGTGCTTCACTAAGGCGAGCCAAATGTCTCTCATTTCCTCTGTGTGTAAGGCCGTCTAAGAGCAATTTACCTATTTTGGTCTAGACTGGCCCTTAAGATTAATTTTAACAAGGTAGGGTCTTTTTAAAATAAATGCATCTGATACAAAGAAGGAAAGGTCAAACCAGTGTACAGCTTTCCTCTCTCGTAGCGAGTCAAACAAAAGCAGTGAATGACTGATTACAGTGAAGTGTTTGTTTGTGGTCATAACGTTCATCTATTTGTCTCACCCCATACACATGTTTGGCACCAGCATTGGCAGCAAACATAGAGAGGATCCCTGTACCACTACCAACATCCAGGACGATTTTATCTTTGAACACATGCTTGTTGTGGTACATGGCATTCCGGTACGTCAGCGTCCGCACCTCATCTTTCAGCATCTCCTGCATTGGAGATAAGCATTCATAGCTGTGATACCAAATAACTTTTACAGGGCTGATACATACAAATCACTATAAAACTGAACTACCCAAGAATAGTGTGATTCATAAAAATGCTCAAAGGAATACATATTACACATTATGTTACATAATGGATATACATTGTGGTAAATGTGGGCAGTTGCACATCTTCGGAGTGTGAATACCCAGCTTTTTTGTGAGTAATGAGATGGAAAGGACAGTATTTAGGCCATTTAAGCCTCAGTGACAGTGGCAGAGCTTCTTGAAATAGACAGGAGTACAACACAAAGCCTTTGGGGACTGCCTGATATCCATCTCCCTGAGCCCATTCACATATCCCACTTTCCTTCTTTCTTGCTTTGCACTGCTTTAATCAGGGCACACTCTTTGTCTGCAAGCAGACAAAAAGCTGGCCTACATGCTAAATATGGACTCTATTTAAGAGGTCTATATGTCCCTAAACTTTTCCACAAGCTCCTCTTCACATATCAAGGTCATTTGTTGGGCTATTGCTTTGTCAGTTTACTTTAAATGGTTGTAAATGGCAGGTGCAAATTGTTTTTCACTACTGGAGTGCTGAATATAGACTATTACCATACAGAGTCTTTTGTGCCAGTTGGTAATAGAAAAACCTCGTCTTTTTTTTAGTTACGAGACACTCGGTGTCCTGAAAGATAATTCAGCTACTCTTTAATTCCCCTCAGGTTACCACTCTTAAAACTGAAATTTTCTTTGTTTGCAGAAGGACAGTGGGCTTTGAGGTTCATGCTGGGAGATTATTTGACTCTAGGGTTACATTTAGATATACTTAACCTTTTCAAAGATGTTGGAGATATTTTTGCTGAAACCTCAAACTCATATTAGGACAGATTTTAAGAGAACTTGAAAATCTTTCTTAGTATATATTTTTATTTTGTTTATGTTTTGTTGTTTTTAGCAGTTAATTAGGCTTAGCTCTTGTTGCCTTAAAACTGATCCACTGAACTGGAGATTTGATTTCTGTATGCATGTGTTTCTTAATTATGGAAACATATGTCAGAATAATGTGCATCAAAATTCAAAATTGCTGCCCATTTGCCTGTGGATATTGTAAAGTTTAATTAGTCAAGATATGTTTTGACATATCCTGTTACTTTAAAGTCATCTGAGCATGGTTGAAATTCCTTGGCAAAGGTTAAAAGAGGCAGGTGGTGTCTTTTTTAATGCTAATCATACCAAACTGCTGTTTTTCAGCCTTGTCTACATACCTCATGGATGCCAAAGTGAGCATAAGAGTCAAAGTAGTAGTCCCGCGATGTCATTTCCTCCGGGCTGATGAACTTGGCAATCTTGCCTCGACCAGGACAGGTGGCCAGGGCTGCTACATGAGGTGTATGGGGGACGCAGGGCACATGGTGGGTAGTAGGCACTGGTTTGGGCAGTGGGGAGGGCTGAGCCGACTGAGAAGTGGGGGATATTACAGGCTGTTGCCTCTGTTAAGGACAAATAAGGAACAAAAGGGGAGAGTTTATAGCATAATGTAGACATCACAGACAGTACAGGGCTGCATTTCATGCAAGACAATTCTGATATTACACAGGTCGTTTTTGGTGAGTAGATGGGCACTGACATTAACATGGGCTTACAGAGCTCATGTACAACTTAATTAATGCTGTCATATAATTAAATTCAAGACAAGAATAAACTCCCAAAAATATCTAAAATGGAAAAAAAGGAAAGCCTTGTTTCATAACAGATATGAGACATGCTATAGTGGTGAAATACAGAGCACTCGGGGAAGAAGAGCCGGCAAAAGGTTCAGCACCAAGGACAGCGGACATAATTTAGTAGCGTCCGTCCCGATCACTTAACCTTTAGTCTTCTGTATGCATTTTCTCTATCACTGTCTGTTCAGATCTGCCCGAACATCCGCAGGACACTGGGAAATGCACTTTCATTCGCTCGCACGCCCATCAGTGCAACAATTATTCCTACGGTGGCTGCGATAATTATCCCCGAAAAATAAGAGATATGCATAATATTTATGTCAAATGCGTTGTCAACATAAAAAAAAATACCACACTGAGAGTTCCCCGGTCCCGCTGATACAGCACAGGACACCACAAGGTCCCCTACCTCCGAGCTGTCCGCCTCCGCCATCTTCCGCCGTAGCTGCAAACAACGCGACGAATGCCTCAGTCCCATGAGAGCCGACGAGATTTAGGCTACAACTCTTTTAAGTATTCGGAGGCTCTGAAATCCTAATAGAAACGTGTCAAAAATATCACCAACCCACAGAATATGATCGGAACACACGGAAAAGTGAAAGTCATTATAAGAGTGTAGCACAATTTCTGTCAAATCAGACTAAATCCACTCCCCGTGGAAAGTTGTGAATAGGGATTGTGCGAGGTGAAACGTTCGCTTATCCATACTATAAATGCGATACAGGTTGTTTTAGTGGGAGGACTCAGGGAGGCAAAGCAGTCTATTGGCTGAAGAGAAGATGTTGCGAGTGGAAGGTTGTGGGTTTGATATCAGCAGAAGCCGGTCTTTCCATTAAAACCCTGGCACGCCGTTTCAAGGGAGCCTGCTGGTTCATTTTTGCCTCTATGGTTAAAAGTAGGCTGTCCAAGAGAATGCTTAGTGTCACCGCACCATAACCAAAAAAAAAGGCATTCATTTGCGCACTACAAGACAACTCCACAGAAAAAACTCCCTTCTCAGACACTTCAGAGCTTGAAAACGCTTGACATCTCCCAGCGCTGGGACTCCGACGCCGAAAGTCGCAAAATTCACATCTTTGTGTGTGAAAGTCCTTGTGGTTGTAATCCCGAAGGTTCCCCCACGGGAGAGAAAGTTGAAGGGACTTTAGTCTGCACTCGCCTGTCGTTAAACAGGACCCCCGCGGACGACATGAAATGAACGGTGGCAAAGATACAACTGTCACCAAAAGGAATAGCAAAGTCCCTGCCTCCTAAAGACAGATGCTTTCTCACGCTAGACTTTCCCACTGTTAAAGAACCCACGCTCTTCGGCAACCAAGACTCTTGTTAGGATTTATAATCAATTTAACCATATTGTGAATGATTGATGCTTAATTATTATACAAGCAGTTATCTTTATGGTTGGTCATATATGTATGAACATATATACACACACACACACACACACACACACACACTACCAGTCAAAAGTTTGGACACACCTTCTCGTTTAATGGTTTTCCTTTGTTTTTATGACTATTTACATTGTAGATTCTCACTGAAGCCATCAACACTATGAATGAACACATATGGAATTATGCAGTGAAGAAAAAAGTGTGAAACAACTCAAAACATGTTTCATATTTTAGATTCTTCAAAATAGAAACCCTTTGCTTTGGTTACTGCTTTGCACACTCTTAGCATTCTCTAGATGAGCTTCATGAGGTAGTCGGCTGAAATGTTTTCACAGGTGTGTCTTGTCAGGGTTCATTGTTGGGGTTGGGACCATCAGTTGTGCTGTGCAGAAGTCAATGAGAAATGAGAAGGTGTGTCCAAACTTTTGAGTGGTAGTGTAATATATACATACTACCAGTCAAAAGTTTGGACACACTTGGCATGTCCAAACTTTTGACTGGTAGTGTAAGGCCGGTGATACAAAACAAACAGCTTCAGGAACATGTTGAAACTAATTAGATCAATTGACAACAGGCCGTAATGTGAGCGGGTATAAAACAAGCACATTAGAGAGACAGAGTCTCCCAGAAGTAAAGATGGGCAGAGGTTTGGCAATCTGCCAGAAACTGTGCTTACAAATTGTGAGGCAGTTTTAGAAATTTGTTTCTCAATGTAAAAATGGAAAGACATGGAATTTTCCATCATCTCCAGTACATGATATCATCAAAAGAATAAGAGAATCTGGAGATCTCTCTGTGTACAAGGGACACAGCCAAAAACCAATACTGGATGCTTGTGATCTTTAAGCCTTCAGGCAGTACTGCATTGCAAACAGGCATAATTCTGTCATGGAAATGACTGCATGGACTCAGGAAAGCTTTCAGAAATGCAGGTCTGTGAACACAGTTTGCTGTGTCATCCACAAATATACATTACCAGTCAAGAATCTGGACACGCTTGGCCATAGTGGTGTGTGTGTGTATGTGTGTGTGTGTGTGTGTGTGTGTGTGTGTGTATGTATATACACACACACACACACACACACTCTACCAGTCAAAAGTTTTAGAACATCCCAATTTTTCACTTTTTTATTAAAATTCAAGCAGTTCAAGTCCAATAAACAGCTTGAAATGGCACAAAGGTAAGTGATGAACTGCCAGGGGTTAAAAAAAGTAAGATTACCTAAATCTGAAAAATAATGTGCATTTCAGAATTATACAAAAAGGCCTTTTTCGGGGAACAAGTAATAGGTTAACAACTTAAAGCTGTTCTGCAGCAGTGGAGGTAGATCAAGTCTTGAACCCAGGATAACAAGGAACAGACACAGTACAAAGATAATAAATACAAGGACTCAAGGGAAACATGAACCAACACACCGAGACCAGAGACAAGGAGGCTGAATGCTGGAAAACATGAGGAAGATACAAAGAACCAATAACTAAACATGAGCTGGGGCAGGAACAATGAAAGTAAAACATAAGGCACACAGCAAAGGGGATGCAACCAAACTGGAAAGAAACAAGAACGAGACAGAAAAAAGGAAAACCAAACATCCTAGTCCCACAATACCAAAAACCACAAACCAGAACACACAGTCTCCAGACCTGAACCCTATCCAGCTGGTTTTGAATGGACTGTAAAGAAGTGTGAAAGCAAAGCAACCTACAAGTG
>VUQH01089587.1:2388-53076 GCA_015106775.1 Etroplus canarensis | reverse complement strand
CTGTAACTTATCCTGCTCTTAATGGTAATTCCCGGCAGAAAAAAGGTGCAACAAGTAAAACATGTCCCGTGCAACACAAAGTGAAAACACACTTCCCAGGTTTCCACATAGTGCCAATACAAAAACAAAGTATTCATAAAATGAATCACGTAAAATGTATGTAAACAAAAATGTGTCTCAATCACGACATAATTATTATGGCAGTTACAGTTTCAAAACAGTGACAATAATAATAACAATCACAATCACGTCACAAGATCACCGCAAAGTGATCATCTACACTACATCACAGTACTATGTGAAATGTTCATCAGTCCCAGAAAGTACACCACAGTTCTGTGTGTCACAAAATATCCCTGCATAACGTTCATCATTCACAGAAACCAAAGCACAGTTCACTATCCTCAGTCCTGCTTACCCTACTGGTTGTCATCAGGACCACGGAGGCTTTCGGGAGCGTTTGCAGAACAGGCAGAAGTGTTAAGCAAAGGCGGGATGTCCGCACGACAATGCAGACAAGTTGCCAACAAGTTGCCGAAAGTGTCAGGAAGTTCATTTCCGTGTCCAAATTTTGGTCGAGTCCAAAATTTCAACACAGAAATTTTGCCCTCTCCCAAAGGCACAGAAATGCCGGGAAGTGTTCAGGAATGATAAAGACAATGAACGGAAACTTTCAAGAATAATGCAGAGAGGTTGTGGATTTACTAAATTCGCATTCCGCATCTTGTCCGTGCCCTAGTGGACGCTAGGTTTTAGGGGGATTATTTCCAGAATAAGTTGACATATCATTTGACTTGTCATGTTTCAAAATATACTTTGCTAAAGCCCAACTTCACATATTTAGACATCTTGTTTTGTTTGACAGTTAGACTACTCATTTGCACTTCGTGCAGCAGTACAGTTTTGCAGTCATGAGTGATAATTTCCTCAGCAAAGTTCCTGTCATCTCCCTCTCTTGTAGCTTCGTCCCCTAAGTGTCAGCTGCTGAAGCAAGTAACTCGGGGCCCCTGGGGCCTCCCTATGGACCCCACACTCCGCAAAGCCACAGACACCACAGCTGTCCAACTCAGCGAGATGGTTTCTTTGCCTGTTCTGATAAAACACTCTGTCACCGCTCCACTCATCACACAGTGAGTGTCTGAAAGAATGCTCAGATAAGAAAGTTTCTGTTTTGTGTTAGAAAAATAACATCTTGACAAGCAAAAGTTGCTGTTTACAAGTCGCATTTGAGTGTCTGTATTTTCCTGTACTTTATTCAGACCACTTAAACTTTCAAGTGGATATTCTGAACTGCACGGATAATTGAAATTCTTATTACCTTTTATCCATTTTAAGATTCTATCAAAACTCCAGACAAGCTTGTCAGTCTTCACCTACATTGTTTCTGCATCTTTTGAGTGTAAAAAAAATTGATTTCTCATTCTTCACTGCACACAAAGGGGGTGCAGAATATTTAGTAATGGAATTCATAGCTTGTAATTTAACACTTTTTTACTCCATGCATAGACAGTGCAGTGGAGATTGACAGAAATCTGTTTTTGGCTCCCCTCTGCTAACTTCTCAGTAAGAGTATCTTCCCTAAATCACAATTTTGTATAAATGTAAATTCCTGGCAATTTAAGATAATGCCAGATGGTAAGTTATCCATGGGTTGAAAAAACAACACCAGCATATATCACCTGAGCTTCAGTAGGGTTGATCATCTCTACAACCTGTGTGAAATTTGTAAGTCAGCATCCTTTTCACGAATGATTCTTGTGTCAAAACATTTCTCCTGATCTTGGTCATCCTGTCCTCCTCCTTTCATTGTTAGTGTATCTTTAGTGAACAAGGCAGTGGTGGACTACTTTTTTGTGGAATTGGGGGTTGAAAGACACTTTGAAGCCCTGCGCCACTTCCTGCTGATGGAGGATGGCGAGTTTGCACAGTCTCTCAGTGATCTGCTCTTTGAAAAGGTAATGCTCTTTTGCTCTTTATTATCTTTCTCTTTTTTGATATCTGTTAGTTCTCTATAGTATATTGGATTCTAGGAGAGCGTCCTGGTCTCCCTTTGAAAACAATACAAACATATCTTTTGTCTTTTTTGAGAGACCAGTGCTACATGTGTTAAATGCTGTCTACTTGTGAAAGAGGCACAGGTAACCTTGAAAACTCACCAATGATTAATACTCTAAGCAGCCAGGATTTAAAAATGTATACATCACAGTTAAAGAGCAGTTGTTTCATTACCTGGAGGGTGCCTTTTCTAGGGGTTCATATGTCCTTCTGCAAATGTAATTTAGTATCCTAGAGCCTGTGTGTATTGTTGCACTACAATAATATAAACACTATATGGAAAATAAATTTTGGGTCACACCTCCTAATCACTGAATTCAAGTGTCACAGGGGTATAAAATCAAGCAGCTAGTCATACATTCTTTCAGAAACTTTGTAGAGACAGACTCAATATTAACTCAATGTTAATACCTATGGATTTAGAATGGGATGTCACAAAAACTCCTGTAGGTGTAATGTGTGTGTGGCCCAATACTTTTGTCCATATAGAGTACAGGCAAATTTCAAAAACCTTCTGGCACAAAACTACCAACAGAATATATGCATATTATAAAATCTTTCTGCATATGCACATTCCATTTAATAACAAAGACTATCCCATCAATACACAAGCATATACAAATGTTATTAAAGTTGAAGAGGACCGTTTGATTTGATTAATGGTGACATGACTGGTTTCTTAGAATCCATTCTTTTCCATGATGAAAAGAGAGATGATTATCTGCACCTTTTCATACAGTTTTGGAGCTTGTTCCATTTTTTTTAATGGACTTAAATGAAAAGGAGGATTGTGCAAAAGCGGAGCTTCTTTTAGAAACTCTACTTTTCACTCTGAGCAGCTGACCTTGAGGCTCTATTAATCTGTTCTGAGCAAAGTTTCACATGTATTCTTAAAGGTGGAGGAGCAGTATTGTGAACTATTTAAAGGCAAGATGAACATTTGAGTACAAAATTAGTTTTATTAAAACTATAATTTGAATTTTTTAAGGATGTCATAGCGGTAATACTGTAGTGGTTTCCTGTCTAGAACTTTGAGCTGAACCTTGTAACCATTTATATCAAATTCCTCCCTGTACCTGTTTTGAAGCACATCGCTGTTACATTTCTAGACTACTTACTTCAACCTGAAGCTTCCTGCTATGAAATAAGACACAACCGTTGCAAACACCTTAGAGCTTTTCTGCAGAAATGATCTACATCGGTCTCTCGAGGCTAATGGACAGAAGGGTTTTCTTTTTTCAGCTAAATATTAGTTTTACTAATTCATCACACCTCATATTTTAATCACCTACCTGCAGCGTCATTCTGAAATTAACACCTGCCAACATATAAGCTATAACAGCACATATATGTGACATGAAAATATTTGACTTTTTTCCCCTTTTTTTCTGATCCTCAACCCAGCTGGGCAGTGGCCAGACACCAGGTGAGCTCTTAACTCCCTTGGTCCTGAACTCCATACTCAGTAAGGCCCTGCAGTACAGTTTACATGGGGACACGCCTTTAGCTGGAAACTTCACCTTCGCCCTTCGCTTCCTCCCTGAGACCTTCCACCCACACGCACCGGACTCTCTTAACTGCTTGGAGCTGCGCTACAAGGTGAGGCTGAGTGCTTTAATGGGGTGAATAACAGAGTGAGTACCCTTGTATGGGTGTGCTTGTCTCAGCCTGAGTGGCAGCTTGAATGTGACAAGCTGTCATGTTTTGACAAACTGCTTTGGGTGTGGAAAATGAGCTTATCACGCACCTAAATGGTTGAAGCTCATAGATCGAGTGGAGTTGTGTCTTTTGGGTGACATGCACGGTGACTAATGCTGCACATTTTGTCCTCAGCTTTGTTCCGTTCTTTTTTCTCTTTCCTCGACTCCTACCGTTCCCAGTGACTTTCTGTCTTCCAACTTTTCCCATCCCCCTCCCCCTCCTTGTCTTTATCTCTTGCTTTATGCATTCTCTTCATTTCTCCATATTTCTCCTCCCAATTTTTCTTCTACTTCTACCCCCCCAATCTCTCACCACTCTGTCTTGACTTCACAATCCTCACACCTCCTCTGTCAACGTCTTTGTATTCACACCTCTCCCTTTACCCGTTTGTCTCAACTCCACTTTCCTTCAACTGCACTCACAACTGCTGTAATTTTTTTTTTCTTTCATGATATCTCCAGGTCGACTGGCCATTGAATATCATCATCACTGACAGCTGCATGAACAAGTACAACCGCCTGTTTTCATTCCTGCTGCAGCTCAAACACATGGTGTGGAGCCTCCGCGATGTCTGGTTTCACCTCAAGAGAACAGGTGAGGAGATGGAGGTGCTGATTCAGCTCTGGCTTGAACTCTACCTTACCTCTGAGAAGGGAGAGTTAAGACTCTCCCCCTGTTTTGCTTCAGCGGTTTATAAAATATTCATAGAAGGGAATGTTGAGATTCATTTATCTTTTATTTATACGAAGCACACGCCAGACCAGTGAGATTGTTGTAAAGCAGTGCTTGTCATTGGGTTAGATGATATTGATCAGACAGAGCCTGTGTAGACTACATAAATACAGATATCCTGATAGAGAAAAATAAGAATTAATATTAAAATTACAGCAATAGTACTATCACTGAAGCAAATGTAGATGAGGACTTAATAGAGATGTCAGTGCACTTCTGGCCATGAGCAGGATGGATTTGCCAAATGCGTGAGAATGCAAACAATCAAGGATTATCTATATTATAAATGTAATAGTGACTATCAGTTATTTTCTTTACTGATTCATATATAGAGTTTTTGTCAGAAAAATAGAATAAAGATAATACATGTTTCCAAAGTCAGCAAAAATAGCTTTTGTGTCAGATCAAGAGGATAAAGCAGGCCTGGAGGTTTTGATTTTTATGTTGATTTGATACCAGCTACAGATCATGCCAGAATCTGTAACTAGCAAATGATGCTTTTCAGTCCTTGCAGCTCTAAGCACGATTTGTTCCGATGATCTTTGTTATCCTTAGCCCTGGTGAAAGGTGCAGGTCGCTCGGTGCAGTTCCGTCAGCTGCAGTTGTACAGACATGAGATGCAGCATTTTGTCAAGGTGATACAGGGATACATCGCTAATCAAATCCTGCAAGTGTCCTGGAGTGAGTTCACAGCCAAACTGGCCACTGCCAGCGACCTGGATGCCATCCACCGCACACATGCAGACTACCTCAACAGAGCCATCTTCAGGTGAGTGCTCAAAATGCAAACGTCAAGTGCCACTGATCTATTGCAGTGTAATTTCTCTGTAGGCTACCTGTAATTTAGGTATATGATTGTTTTTTAAAGGAGGACAAGAAATGACTATTTAAAACAGGTTTAAAAGCCCTGAACTCAATAAATTTCCAATAACAACAAAGTTAAACATTTTGAGTGCTCACAGCTCCAATTCAGCAGAATAATATTTCTTCAGGTGCTTAGACAAACAAAGCATGTCGAAGTGGCACACTCTGTTCCCATAATTTTATATAAAATTAATTAAACCTCCACGTAGAAAGTTAATTAAAATTCCAGTTGGATCTGAGGCTAACTCTTGAACTCCATGAATTATTTAATCTCATTAGGAGAGGTTGTCACTGACACGCTTTTATTTGTGTAACTTTAGCCCGTCTGAAAGTCATTTCAAAGTTTCTTGTCATGTCTCCTAAATTTTGCAATCCTACTCTCTCTCGTTCACCCAGGGGTTTACTGACAGAGAAAGCAGCTCCAGTCATGAACATCATCCACAGCATCTTCAGCCTGATTCTCAAGTTTCGGGCCCAGTTAATCGCACAGCCCTGGGACAGCCAGCAGGGGGAGGCAGTGCACCCCAGCTTCATTGCCATGCAGCAGTCATACAACACCTTTAAGTATTACTCTCACTTCCTTTTCAAAGGTAAGTCCAGAAACTGTTGTTTCAGCCTGTTTATTAGCTTCCACCTACACTGATAATCTAGGAAGTCGATCATTATAGCCCTGGCCCATTTTTTTCCACAATGACAACATAGCTGTTTGTTTCATTAATCATAAAACCAAAGGGCGTCTTAGAAAGTGTCTGCCTGACATTCACTTAGTGTAAGGAAAACAGAAACCATAATAATACAGAAGAAATTATTTCTAAACTCAAAGCCAATAGGTTCATCATGGGTTCACACTAGTGATTAATACGTAAATAGCACTAGATCAAATCACTTTGGAATGTATGTAAAAATACTCCAATATAAGGTTTGAATTTTGGAGCACATATCAAAACAATGGACAGAATCCTCCAGATGGTTCTACTTTAGAAAAGAGGAGCCTGTTTAGGAATTAAACTTCGACGCAAACAGTGTTATTCCTAAAAATTCATTCAGACAGTATTTTTACTTAACAGTATCAGAATATACTCTCTGCTGGAACACTGGATTCGCAAAGCGAGTCTGAAACATTACCAGATGTCTTTCTTTTTCCAGTGGTGACCAAGCTGGTGAACAGAGGCTATCAGCCTCATTTAGAGGACTTCCTGCTTCGCATTAACTTCAACAACTACTACAAAGACTCATAAGCTGTGCACTGGTCTGTAAGTTATATAAAAGATAAGTGTCTAGCATACCATTGTGGACAGAGTGGGGTTTTTTTTGGAGTCCCTTCTGAAAAGTAGTTTTCATGTCTATAATAAATTCCACTTGCCTTCATTACATGGCCAAAATGCTTATAAGTCCTGCCTGTATTATGGGGAGTAAGGCATAAGACGCTAATGCCTATTGTGATATATCCCTTGCTGAGGTGTGCCTACAGCTATGTATATTTTTAGAATATGTGTCAGTTAAATGTATATATAACAGTAAAATGCTTTTCTAAATAAAATCTCTATTCTCTGGTGGTGGAGCTTTTTTGTGGGGTTAAAAAAACAACACTGACATGAGTAATAAAAATGACATGTTTATTAAAGGATGCATGTTTACATGGTTTTAGAAAGTTAGGACAAATTAAATGCAAAGCCTTGTGGGTACTGAATTCTAGCAATTTCAGCCTTTTACAAAAAGACAGGAAAAAGGAAAAATTGCAGTCCTTGCTATATTACAGAAACTTAATTTCTACACCTTGAGTTATCCATATTTTTACTGACTCTGCATTACTTACAAAGAAAAAATATGTCAAGACTGCAGCACAGCTGTAATGACTGTAATGGGCTGCAGCAGGCCCCTATATACAGTAAGAGGATTTCATTTCATGACTGGATAGTAAAACTAGAGCAAATCTCACCAACTGGGCCACTGGTCACAGAAAGCACAGGCCTCTACTTATGTCCATCATCAAATTAGAAACTCCTCTTTTTTGGCCATTGCACAAAGCATTTGTAGGCCTCACTGTAGTGTTAGTAAAGGTGTAATTAAAGTGGCTCTGTCATCACGCGAGGAGACCTCAAACACCCTGGCCATTACATTTACATCAGGCAACAAAGTTATTTGACATTTAGAGAGATGCACTTGGTTTTATTGTTTACATGTGTATTCCTGCTAGAGACCCCACAAATTCATAATCAAATGTGGGAAACCAGCCATTACCCAAAAAAAAAAAAAGTTTCTTCTGATATGTTGCCCAGATGGCAGTTGTACCCTTCAAAGTGTGAGACTCACTCTTCTGCTCTAGTGAGCTTGAATGTGCTTCTGACTACATTTTGCACTGCAGACTTGGCACCTCGCCAACAATTTTAAGTCATCTGACAGGATATCTGTAATCCTCATTATGTGTTTACTGCCTGAATCGATACCTGCCATAAACATCCACGCCATCTAATCAATTGGCTCATCCAGTGGCTCCAAGCGTGCAAGCCTTCATGCAGCAGTTATTCCTAGTGTAAAGATTTTGTTGGTATGTTTAACTGAAAAAAAAAAAAGGAATCTGATGCAACTTGCTTTCATTTACATAAATTATCATGGACTCTCACAATTATGAGATGATATTGCATAATGGATAATATCCAAAGAAATTGGAACTCAAATTTTCAGCATAATACTTGAAAAAGGCCTCACAAAGTTAAAGCTTTGGCCGCAAATTGAAGGCAAATTTAATTCACTCTGACTTAATCGGGAAGTAGGTGTTCTGACTTAGATCACAAGGGAGCTTTTGCAGAACATAAGTTACCTGGACTAATGAATGATATGCTATTTTAAACATACAGTGGTATTTGCTAGGATAATATCCTATGTATAGTACATGTAATAGAACTTGATGTCTTTCATTTCTCTGATGTACCCATCAAAGCTCTGCTGATGCAAGTATTCAAGCTGAGTGTCTCATGTTGAGTGTTTACATTTTAAAATCAATGTGGAACAATTACAGCTAAGTTTGAAACGCTCAGTTTAAATATTTGTGAGCTGGATGAAATGCCGATAATCTGTCACACTTTCAGTGGGTTTTCATTTTTGTATGGAAACGAGCTATAGCTTGTCAGTTGGTGAGCTTAAAAACTGACAGAGCCAGAGTACTTTTTTTTCAACTTCCTCTAAAAAAAAAGCAAAGAAGTGCATTTTATAAATGGGAGTCTCAATTACAATATCATTACTAGAGCTTGTTCAAAATTAAATAGCCACAGTGTGTCCTTGTGTTTCTGCCTTTGGCACACTGAAAGAGTAGGAAAGACAAGCCAACAAAGCAAGCGCACTGGTCAACACAATGCTACTTTCAGGATCAACTTCTAGCTAGTTTCTTTCACCTCGTCTGTACAAAACATGTCACACTGACACACTGGAGGGGCTTCCACTGTCCATTGGGATTAGTATTGCAGCTCAAGCGGGTTGGAACAGAACAAAATAGCACCCAGATCCAAATGGGACTAAGAATTTCACAGACTGTTGTCTCATTAGTTGTTCTGCTGAGATTAGCATTCATATTTAAAGAAGAGCAAATTGCTTTTTTCTTGAGTGCACTGTGGGCTGCCTACATGCGTTAGTGTGACATTTCAGTTGGTTTTCTTTTAGTTTTACAGCTCAGTGCTCGTAGTATAAGCTTTAATCTTCTGCAGAGGGAGTTGCCATTATTTAATCATGCACTGCAATAGATCCTAGCATATTGACTCTGGTTAAACATCACATAGACGGATCCGAGAAAAGGAGCACGAAGTAGTTTCTGGGCTGCTCAGCGAAGACCTGACATACAAATCATCTTAAGACTTGTTTATATAGGTAAGCTGAGGAAAATGTCAAGCATAATAGTAATTCAGTTTAGAGGGAAGGCTTAAGATAGTCAGGATGCCTAGTCTCGAAACTCATAGTGGCAAGAACGAATGTTTTGCTGAATCACTCGCGCCAAGTCTCTGCTTTGAGATGCACATGATTACGTAGAATAAAAGTAATAAAGTAGACAAGAGTTCTGCTAAGGATAAAAGGAAATTATATAATTTCAACTAATTTTAAATCCTTCACTAGTGTAAAAGTCTCAAATCATACTAACTTACCAATTAGTGCATTCTGTGATGATTTGTTGATGTTACACAGATATAAACCTTGAAGTGCAATTACATTTTCTTTTATAAATAATCAAGAAATAAATGCCAAAGTATTTGCATAAGAGCCTTACATACAAGTTCAAAGGTAAAATAACAAAGGATTAAACTTTCCAAACACAAACACTTCAACCTATGTAAACCTAAAACAAATGTAAACCTAAACTGAAGAAAAGAGTCACCACTCTGTTAAATGGCTCGGGATATTAGAAGACATTGAAATGCAACCAGTACCTGTATAGTGTCCCTTTTGATGTGCGTTCCACCTATAGTCGTGCAAAAATAAAGACAAACTCCAAATCCAAAGACCCATGCTGCAGAGCAGACCATGGAAAAACACCCAATGAACACCTTGTTTTTTTTCTTTTATTTTTTAGTGTGTGTGTCGGACTAACGCCCTGTCAATGTCTTCGGCTTTTAGCACAGCAAAAGAGAAAGAGATGCATTTACACTGGGTCAGTGGACGTGAACTCTCTAATATTGATGTTACAGTACCAGAATTAGAGCTAGAGGTCAAGGTGAGACTGCAGCTCTGGTCTTGGTTGGGTTTTTCCTTTTTTTGGTCCAGTGGAACTAGGCCTCAGACTCCAGTTCTTCTTGTCCTGCCCCATTGGTCGTGTCGCCCATCTCAGGCTCAAGGAGCAGGAACTTGCCATCATTGGTTAGAGGCATGTTCTTCATTAGCTGAGCCAGGGCTTCTGGGTCCTTATAAAAACAAAAAAGACTTGATAAAGAAAAATTTCCTTAATTTATCTTACCACATTTTTTTTCCCTTTACTACACTTATAGTTTGTGTGTATATACTGTCACTTTGTGCTGCTTTAAAGTCTGGGTTTTTTTTAAACTATTAGTGAGGTATCTGATACAATTCTGGACATCAGCTAAATTTATCAGTGTTCAGAAAGTTTAGTCTGCTTTGCTAGGAAGAAGAGACGACTTAAAACTTAGGAAAAATCTCTTGATGCCATTCTACTGCTGCCATTAGCCAGGATCATCATACTTCATGATCCTGACTCTAGTGTAAAAAATGATCAGTTTTCAAAGTTTCCATCTGATGGCATTACCTTCTTGGCTTCTGTAATCTCCTTTGCTAGGTTTATGGTGTAACATATCTGTGAATAAAGACAAAAAGATAGTTATTATGATATAATATGTCCCCCTACTTGAAAACTATCAGTGTTGTTGATGATGGTGTATCAACCTTTTCGCCCTCTGTGTTGCTTTCAAAGACGAAGGCACTAAACGAGGGCTCTCCCTCCTCATCCCCGTCACTCCAGTCTCTGCCTTCAACTACAAATCCCATCAGCCTTCCATTCTCTTGGTGGGCTGCAAACTGGCACACCTCTCCAAGCTGGAACTGATAATGAGAAAGATTTTTTTTAAAGTTAAACTGTAGACAAGATGTAGCTTGATCACCTCAAGGCGACTTTTGTTGTGAACTGGTGCTATATAAATACTACTGAATTGAATTTAATCTATTGTAATACTTACACTTATTCTTGTAACTTGAGTCTGTGGGTCAATCAACCTGTTAGACAAAAAAATATATAAAAAATACTAAGTAATCCTCTGAATTTATATTATTGTTACTGTAAAAAATAGTTATGGAAATTGCTGCAATTTGACACCAATACATTTGTCCTTTGAAGTCTCAAAAGCATGATATATGCAGCGGGGGGTTCCTACTTTGAGATTTTCCTGCTGCAACCAGAAGGCCACAGTGATGTTATTTAACTTTAGTCACATTCAGTCATGAAAATGGCACACGTACCCATTTAGTGTTACAGATTACTTGGATTTGTGTACAAAAGAACAAGGAAGTTAAAGTTCTATACGTGCTGTAAATTGCTTTGCATGGCGTTGTGGACTAGAGGTTATCAAGGTCCAAAGCAGCCTGCGACACTCAAGTTTTAATGTAGTAAATGTAATTATACAGGGCTGTTTCCAACTGGCAGCAGGAAGAGTGTGAATATGTGTGTCAAGATGTTTAGGGTATTAAAATATTACAGGATAACTGTTTATCCAATAGGGAACACTATATTTTTTTCATTTAGGTACATGCCAATCAAATTGTGCAAATATATCACATCTGCCATATTGAAAAATAAATAACTGAAGCAACTGTTTGAGCCTTTTGTATTTATATTAACAAGAAATTTCCCTTTGCCTGTCTCTGGCAATTGCATTGATGTAAAACCTATTAAAAATGTGCTGAGAGCCTACCTGAGGCTACTGCTAGTGACCATGAGGTGGGACTCTGTGGTCCTGAAGATGTTGTGGATGGCTCGGGCAGCCAGCACCTGCCTCATGGCCTCATAGATCACCTCCTGATTGTCACCACAGCGAACTGCCATGGAGCCCAGGAAGCGCACAGCGAATACCTGCTGCAGGAGGGAGTCTGCACAAACATACAAACATCATTTACAAGCAAACAAGAAAGCAGCATAAATGCACAAGGACAGAGAACAAAGAAATGGTACCATTAAAATGAGAGCAAACTCAGGGTACACCAAAACAAAGAGGTTAAGGTAAACTTTAAAAGTACTTGAGACAGAGTGGACCATTAAAGTGCATTTAGAACAGGAAATTGTTACCATCACTCTCTGTCGAACAGTCGTCGTCTGTTTCTCCAAATGGATTTGTGCGTCTGTCAGGATGGGAGCATACACACCAGCAAAAAACCAATTAAACTCCTGCGTCAAGCTATTATGAAGCATGGTGCTTCCTGGAAACGATATTAAAAACTACAGAGGCCAACATTTAGGAAATTAGCACTAACCAGTACCTCACCCCTATCTGTCTTTTGCAAAAACATAAACAAGCACCCACACAAAATTCCTGCCTCAGCTGTCCCCTTACCTCCCACCGGCTCTGTTCTGGTCTTGAAATTCGGATGCAGGCAGCATGATGTCAAACTGAATAGGCGTCCCAGGGGCTATCAGGTCTTCTGGTTCTGGAGCGACTCCTGTTTTCTGAGAACCACTACTGGTAGTGTAAACACCTCCTGGCTTAGCTCTGCAGGAATGAGACACAAAATGAAGATAAGGTCTCAAGAATAAACCAAGAAACACAACATAAAACATCCATAGCTCTCAAGTCTTCAAGTCTATCTTAAACAATACTTCAGTCTGCAATCCATACTGGCCATGAAATGATTCAATCCTAACCAGCTCCAGTATCAGTGATGGGGAAAAAATCTACAATCCTCAAGAGGGAATTTTTTTACGTAAAAGACCAACTATGAAAGATAACCAGTTGATTAGACAGACCTCATACTTTAATTTGCTTTAAAGAGGGATCTCACAATAGCCAGCATGAACACATGGGGAGCATGACTATCGTTTTAATACAGACTCAGAGCAATCGTACTCTTATTAAAATGAATGTATTGCTATTGATGTAGGTGCATCAATATGTTTGGGTACAGAGCATAAATGAGGCTACAGATCAGGAAACACGAGTGTAACTTAAATGCTTTGACTAAAAAACACAAACCTTCGTCTCAGCAAAACGTGTGTTCAACGCAATGGAAAACATATAACGATGCTTAAGTGGCCACCACCATCATGTTTAAAGCTATATGGCAAATTATTTTGCATTACCTGACTTTGAAGCAGACAACTTCATTCATTCACGGCTGCTGTTACAGCAGAGAAAAAAAAAAAAGTTTTCACAAGACTCTATTCAGTGTATTCAAACTACGCGACACCTAGAGAAATTGCAAAAAACCCAAGAGCTACATCTCAGACTCTACAAGCCTCAGTATATTCAATGTTAAAGTTCGTGACTGTACAATTAGAAAAAGACTGAAAATTATGGCTTATCTGGAATAGTTACAAGGAGAAAGCCTCTTCTCTCTAAAAATTAATATGGCAGCACAGCTTAGGTTTGCAAAGTTGCATCTGAGTAAATTACAACAATTCTGGGTCAGTGTTCTTTGGACAGATGAGACCAAAGTAGATATGTTTGGCCAAAATGTACAGCACCACATTTGGCAAAAACCAAACACAGATCAGCCCAAACTCCTTATACCAACTGTCAAGCATGGTGGTGGACGGCTGATGATTTGGGCTTGTTCTGGCACAGGACCTGGGCACCTTGCTGTCATTGAGTTGCCCATGGGCTCCTCTGTATACCAAAGTATTCTAGAGTCAAACGTGAGGCCATTTGTCTGACAGCTAAAGCTTGGCCGAAATTGGGTCATGCAACAGGATAATGATCCAAAGCACATCAGCAAATCTGCAACAAGATGGCTGAAAAAGAAAAGTATCAAGGTGTTGCAATGGCCCGGTCAAAGTCCAGATCTCAAACCATTTAAAATTCTGTAGAAGAACCTTAAGAGAGCTGTGCATAAATGAAAGCCCACAAACCTGAATGAACAGAAGCAACATAACAGTGGGCCAAAATTCCTCCACAACGATGTGAAGGACTGATAAATTCATACAGAAAGTGATTACTAAATTATTGCTGCTAAAGTTGTTTCTATAAGCTATTAAATCATGGAGTGTACTTAATTTTTTTAACATGACTGTAAAGAGTCCTGTAAAAGCTTTCTTTTTCATCACTGTAGATGTTTCATGTATCAAAGAGACAAAATGGTCAGTTTACTTCAGTAATCATCAACCTTTGTTATAAGGTTGACATTTTGTTCATCCTTCCTTCCTGACACAAACTGACTTTATGTCTTGCTGTAGTGGCATTAGAGAAACTACGATTTTACAAACAATACTTTTAGAGTCAAAAATAATGCCAAAACTGTGGCACACACAGTACAACTATAGTCTATGTGACAGACTAGCAACTTAAAAGAAATCATTTTATTGCAAACTTAAGATGACTAAAGAGTACGTAACATTCTACATATCCTTTTACACAAGCAACATGCCAGACCTGTCGGGGTTGGGCGAGCCTTCTTGTCTCTTCTCAAAGCTGGTGATGGGAGTCACTGCCTGGATGGCGGTCTGGTTCAGTCGGATGGCTACAGCCTAATATCAAAAAGTAGGGATACTTCAGTATCTTCTGTACTATATGCTTGAGTCATTTAGTTTGCAAAAATGCTCCTAAAACATTTACAACCACTTCACCAATTCTCTGCATTATCTTGACATTGGGTTTGCTCGATGTACCTAGTCTGAGTCCAGTTTATATATAGTTAAGTGTAGGATTTAGGGAACCAAACAGATTACTGTTCATCCATGTGTCATAATATATTTAAAAACCAATCCTGAACGCAGTTATTTACAGCAAGATGGATTGTAAACTGGAAAATAATTGAATAATTATAAACCATGCTTTAATAAATATGGGAAAATGATTAAATATTTCAGAGAATTTTTTCAAAACCACAGATTTATTGGAGAGCAAGTTTCACTCACTGCACTGAGATGTTTTATTCTAATTAGTGGATTTATTAAATTAAACATTTAACAAAAGTCACAAAGAGAACACAGCATAAACATCACTGACAAGACAAATGAGGGTGAGGTCATGCAGCTTTCCACAACCACTTAAACTGTGAGAGAATGAAGGCAAATTGCACAAATTTAACAATTAGATAATCCAGATAAGCTGGGTCTAGAAATCATTCTCCATCTGCTGCTTGACGCACTACACTTATTACCAGCTTTTCCTGTAATTCTATCCAGTCCCCTGAATAACTCTGAAAGTAGAAAGACATTCAGTATGACTATTTACTAGAAATCCTACAGTGCTGTGCCTTGGCTATTGAGGTGACAAAACATGTAATTTTCAGGTCCATGACAGTGCGCCTCTTAATGGGGACTCAAACTGATGATGGTGTCAGAAATCTTCTTGTGGGAAACTACCAAATGATTTCTATGTAAGTGAAATAAGTGTGTGAGAAAGAAGACAATTTTGGATGCAGCTATAGTCTGCTCATCTCTGGAGAATTTGAAAAATAAACATTTGTAGAGCCAGCTCTCTTGCAAATGTACAATACTCTGGGACTGAAAAGCTGTCAAGGCAAAGATAACTGAGAGACATCCAAGGATGTGACAGCCATGCAAAAAAACTTTGTTAGCAATTATTTATTATGTTACTTAAACAGTACATAAGCTCTCCAGGTAATGTGTTAATCTAAATATTCGCATCCTAATTAAATCACAGCAAAACTGGTGAAAGCTTAGTTATGTCTGTTTTTTTAGCTGACAATGTCTGTCTAATATGAAAGCTTTACCTCTGGGTTGTCAGTCAGGTAGATCTGTCTAGAGATGTTGTTCACAGTACAAATCCACTGAGAAAGAAACACAGAAATCCACATTAAGACTTCATCTAGCTCAGGCACAGCATGAAATCACTTGACTGATACCAGCTGTGACAGGCCAGTCAGATGTGTCCAAGCACAAAACATAATATGATAACCACATAAATGAGTCTTGACAGCCTCTCTCTTGTTCTATGACAGATACTTGAAGCAGCAGATATCTTTGTGAAGTAGATTTAAAACAACAAAGAAGGTCAAAAACAGCTGTTTGAGCTGCGCCTTTCACACTTACTTCTTCATACTCCTTTTTGCTCTCAGCTTGAAGAATCATTGACCTGGAGACATGAATGAAAATGGAGCAAATTCATTTAAAAAAAACACACACACACACACACACACAATCTCTCATACATGCTTCTGTATTAATGTCGTTGTTGGGCATGGAGAAAAGAGGACATACGTCTTTCCTGTAGGGGAGGTTATCTGAAAACAGTAGCGTCTGTCCTCACAATCCACAGCCATGACAGAGCTGTTATCCAGGTCCAGCACCATGCCCCCTGCTACAGCCCCACGTGGCTGGCACATGAGGTTCCCTCCCTGGGTGAAGAAATATAGTCGATCCCAGGCTGTGGTGACAAGGCCTGTTTTACTGGAGAAGAAAAAAGAAGAAACAATGTGGATCAAGACCACATTTGTAGATCCAGACCTGTACTCATTTAAAATAAAATCATAGACCACATCAATGTGTACATAGGTTCTTAAACATGGGGAAACAGAAATTTGAAATATAGAGTGCAGGATTTTTTGTTTAGAGCAGCTCTCTCCATTTGGTAAGGTCTAAAAGATCATAATAACCCAGTGACCTATGAGATTAGTCTCTTCATCTGCATCTAAGGGGCATCTCTCCAATCTAATTTCAGTGACTTTGCATTCTTGATGTTCCATTTTCTTTTAGACTAGAGGTAAAAATGCTGTGTTAGCCTTATCTGTATGAGAGAACAGACTGTGAGTACAGCCGTCAGAAAGGAGTGATATATATCCTATCAACACATGTCGTCATCTGGGCTCTCCCTGGATATTGAGCTTGCTGCAATAGAAGACATCTTAGTGTCATGAATGCTTTTTCTGCATGAATAACCTGGCCTCACAATATTTTCACAACATAAATTGAGTACTGCATATCCCATTAGTACAAGGCAAGACATAATCCAATGCAACACGTGCCAATGGTAGTACCACTAGAGTGGTACTTGTCCACAAGACAAATATATATATAAAAAGACACTTTAAAATATACGCTATATGGACAAAAGTATTGGGCCACACCTCTTAATCACTTAATTCAGATGTTTCATTCAGTTCAAAATCAAGCAGCTAGCCAAGCAGTTTGCCTTTACAAACATTTTTGGAAAAAAAAGAAACAAGTTGTTCTGAAGAACTCACTGAATTCTGTATACTATAATAACAAAACACACTGCCACTGGACTCTGGAGCAGTGGAAATGTGTCCTGTGCAGTGATGAATTTCTCCATCTAGCAGACTAATGAACTAGTCTGGGTTTGGCAAATGTCAGGAGAGCGTTACCTGCCTGACAGCACTGTGTCAACTGCAAAGTTTGATGGAGGAGAGAGAATGGTATGGGGCTGTTTCTCTGGGGTTGGCCTGGCCCCTTATTTCCAGGCAAGGAAATTCTTAATCCTTCAGCCTTTCAAGAAATTTTGGACAATTCTCTACTTCCAACTTTGTGAGAACAGTTTGGGGAAGGCCCTTTTCTGTTCCAGTATGACTTTGTCCCAGTGCACACTGCAAGGTCCATAAAAGCACCTTGGATGAGCCTGGTGTGGAAGAACCTGACTAGCCCTCACAGAGCCCTGACCTCAGCCCCATTGAACACCTTTGGGATGAATAAGAACAGAGACTGCAAGCCATGTGTTCTCATCCAACATTTGTGTCTGACTTTACAAATGCTCAAAAATTCCCACAGACACACTCCAAAATTTTATAGAAAACCCTTTTCTGAAGAGTCCATATCACTACCTATACATTTAGAATGCGATGTCATAAAAGCTCCTTTAGTTGTAATGTATAGGTGACCCAATACTTTTGTCTGTAAAGTGTGTATTAGAAATTAACTAGTCTAATAAAAATGACTATTGGACAGTGTGCTGCAATTAACAATTTGTAATGTTATTGTAACTGAGATTAACATACAGTGGATAGGTAACAGTTAAAAGTACTGACCCACTCATTGTGGTTATTATATGCAAAACAAAAGAAAAAAAACTAATCAGCTCTAATGAATAATGACTTTGCACACCTGTTTATTTTTAGTTCTTTTGAAAATTTTAAGTCTTGAAAACTTGATACATTTCCCATGAAAACGCCACTGTATGCTCATCTATTAGCTACTGATTATTCCCACAATGAAACTCTAAATACAAATACAGTCCAGTAAATATTATTAATAATCAATGATCAGCTATGAACACACAAACAGGGCACCAAGCTCTGTAGTTTCAGTGTAAAATCATTAATTATTTCATGCCACTACGTCACTTGTGCAGTCTCAACTCTCAAAGATGAAAAGCAGGTAAAATTCACACTTGCTTTTCTTTTCGCATGCAGATTAAAGAACAAAAACAGATTTTCCTCTTGATATACTCATAAACACTGTAATTATGAAAAGTTCTCAATGCACATGAGCTTGCATTAATGATGACTCGCAACACTTGTAAAAACACATTTATGCAAAGTCCACAGAAAGAAGAGATCCATCCATTCACCCATCCATCCATCTTCTTCAGTTCAGGGTCAAGACATTTTAACAATTAGGCAATTCATCAAAGGCAATTTTATATAATATGGGTTGACGGTAATGGTGGTTATACAAATAGGTTAATGATCCTGATCAATTATTATTCTTTTACACATATGCATGAATGTTGGTCACTTAAAAACTATGAGACATTTTACATGGCCTCAATTTTCTGGTTATTTTTTAAATTATTTTGTTATAAGCATTGTATATATCTAGAAACAACAAATAAATGTGATAACAGCTAGTACAAACCTGTATGTATCCGGTGCAGTCAACTATCTTCCTTAGTGTAATATTGTTAAAAGAGAATTGGTGTATTTGGGTAATTTTACAAAAGCCAGTTTTGCATTATCATAAGGTATTTTCTTTCAATGTAAAGTTCAGTCTACAATATGAATTTCCCACCTGTGGTCAAATAATATCCATGTTGTTAAAAACACAACTAACCAGTCTGATCACATTTTCAATCCAACTTTAACCCCTTTTCCGTAACATTTTATTTTATTTTTAATTTAAACAAGATTCTCCGCCACAGGTAGATCCTGAGTTGTCTTCAAGCCCTCTTTTTATGTGCTGTTCAATTTTTGAGGTTGTTTGGCTATTATATGCAATGATTATTTGTTGCATATATGCTATTATAACAAAGCTAGGTTGTAATTCAACTCTGAGTCACTACAGTCCAAATCTAATCTGCATGTGTATGACTCATTTCAGCTGCTCATCTGTGAGCCTTCTTCTTGTATGCCCTGTTCACCAAATACTGCCAAATAGATTTTCTTTGATAAATACTGAAGTGTATGGCTCATGTTGCTCTGGGTGACTCAGACCCTTAATACTGAGAAACCATTTGAAATAGCAAATGTTCTCTGGCCCCGGCTCCATTTGACAAGCGTTTGAGGCTGCTGGCAGAGTGTGTCATTAAACAGAATGGCATTCTGTGGAAACCTTTTCTCCGGTGTCACAGACATTTGTCAAAGACTTTGGATGTATATGAGGGAGAGACAGAGTTTGACAGCTCTGACATTTCACTAAATCACAATGCGAGCTACGCAGCAGTTTTATCCCCTGAAGCCATTAAGGAAGTTTCCCTTCCCATACATCTACTCTAGAATAAGCTGACAGCGCATACTGTCAACATGTTACCTGACACACCTTGTCTGCTGTGACAGACTTACTGTTTATTGTGTGCTTATTTTTAAGCAACTTTAGCGAGAGAAGCAAAATTATTTCTCTGTTGCGTTTAGTTATTTAGGCATTCAAAATCTCCAGGAGCCACCATGGATCAACGGCACCATCTACTGCACAACATTCAATTTCTTGACAAAACTGGAACTGCTACATAAGTAAAATGAGGCCACATTTAAAGCCTTTTCTTTAGCAGTTGAATTTGTTTTCTTTAAAGACACCCTTTAACATATTGACTAGTAAGTGAGATAGTCATAATGAGTGTAATTATTCTTACTTCCTAATATTGAGGTAGCCAGCCTTCTGGATGAGTGTGCGATTGACAGGCTCACTGTCCTTATCTGGCATGTAGACAGTGTCTTCCACAGACAGAAGCTCCCTCTGGGACACTCGCATGGCCTCCGCCTCTGAGTCCAGCTGGACCTGGATGCTATGACAGAAAAACATTTTAACACAGCCAAAATCCATCTAAACTGGATCCAGATATTGGATCATTTAAAATCATTTCATATTATTAAGACAAACAAACATATGGCATATTGAGAAAATCATTATATATGACTGTCATACACAACAAGCTGTAGTCTTCTACAATGTTTTTCCCAAAGCTGAATTTCATCAATTGCATTAAAAATATTATTACAGGAGATATTATTTACTTTTGTGTCATGTTGGACACAGAAGAGAGAAAACTGTCCATCTTCTTTGAAACCATCTCAAGGCCTTTCTTAAAGAAGCTGATCTGTGAGAAAAAAAAAAGAGGACAGTGAGTCATTTATACAATATTGTATTCTTTTTTTTTAACAATTTGTGTAAAGGTAGGGGGTGCAAATGTTGCAACTGATGTGCTGACAGGTTTGTGACTTTTATTTAAAAAATAAAAGGTTTTTTTTTCCTTTTCTGGCAGCTTAAATTAAATGGACATTAGTCCAAGCTAAAGCACCTCTCATTTTTTTAAGTTCTGAATTCAAATGCTAATATGTTAATGAGACTGGCAAGTACCTGTGCCTGAGTGTAGCCTAGCATTGGTTCAAGCATGGCTATTCTCTTGCGATACTGCAGTGCATTGAGGGCACAGTAATACTGCAGTGAGGCCTGGTGCTGCTTTCTTCTGGTGTAGGCCACCTCCTTCACCAAGTCTGCCTTCAGCTGTGCAGACAGGAGAAGTTTAAACATGTAAATATACATACGGATATACACACACGTGCACAGGAAACTCACTATCCACATTAGGACACATGCTCATTGAATCTTACACAGATGCAAATAAAAAACAGTTACACCATTTTGTGCCTTTTGACGTGTCTAATAAATGCAAATAGCAAAATAGTCTCATCTTTCCACTCAATCTAATGCATAGTGTACCCATACTACCACAAGGAGGCCTGGCAGTAGAGAATGATTTAGTTTAATCTATTTATATTTCAAATGCTCTTAAAACACTCCTACTGCATTAATGAGAGCATTACAGCACTGTAAGGTCTTTTACAGCTTGTGATCAATGAGAAAAGGAAGCTAAGAAAGCACTTGGTAGTTACTCTACCTTCTCATTTTCCTTCTTCTTAGGCAATCGACTATACTTCACCATAGCTGCCTCGTGCTCTGCACATCGAAACAGACAGACCATGAGTATCAGATGTAAACGCTTGCTCTAATTTTATTTTCTCAAACTGATAAAAGCCTGTACTTACCATCAGTGGCAATGGCAAATATTTCCTTCAGTGTACTTATCTCTGTAAAATTTACCAACATTATTAAAGATTAATCTATACAAGATCTGCAAAAATGCACTATTGCTGAGGTTTTCCTTAAGTTTTTGTGATGAAATGCATTTAAAGAACATTTGAAAAACAAGTTTTTGTGGCAAGGCTGTTACTACCTGTGAGGTCTTTCTCTCGGAACTGGATCAAGGGGAAGACCATGCTGTCAGCCATCTGGTTAGCTAGCTCAGAGTGGAGCGAATTCAGCTGGACCATACAAAACAGATTACACAAATCAGTCGTTGTGCAAGGACACAAACAGAAGATGAACTCCTGCCAAGCATCTTGAGGGATTTCAGTTTAATATTTACAGTAACATTTCCTGCCAGCAAGCTGGAAAATTACATTTTCAGTGAAATGGGGGCATAGCGGCAGATGATGCGTCCCCTACATCATAATAAACCCATACCGTGGAAGACTGCATTTCATAAAGAGAATAATAAAGCTTACTGTTTACTCTGATATTGGAAGCAGTGCTGTATATCAGACAAATTCAGCTATTATTCCCTGTGGTTATCAACAAGCTACATGCCGATTTAGCAAGTGCTAAAGTTCAAGAGATTAGATGCAGTTGTAAGCCTAATTCTCAGTGTGAAATTAGTTTTCTGTACACGATGAGGTAAAGGTCACACAAACAATCAGCCTGTGTCCTCTGAGTGTATCTGTGTGTCCTGAGTGCTGACTGGGCAGGCTTGTGGACCCCCATGGCAGACAGTGACAGGTCCATCTGTTTTGTCTATATATGTGAACCGGCACACCGCTCCATCATCTACCCATCCATCCGCCCGCTGCTGCTTCCCTCTATTCCTCCATCCGGTGAGATACACATCGTATTAATCAGTACCCGTCTTACAGGGATAACAGTCCTCTGGTCTTTTCATTGAGCTCATTTTCTCTACCATGCTAGGGGAACACAGGTGCAATAGCCTTTTTAACGTGATAAAGAACCAACTACAGACTCTGCGGTAGTTCATCATCTCTCTTCTGCTGTGCACACACCACATATAAATATACACATAAAACAAGAAAACTGCAAGCACCAGCCTCACCTCCCCTACAGTTTTGGCAAAGCTCTGCAGCGTGGTGATTACCTCTTCATCACCTTTTCCAAGGGCAAAATTCTAGACAGAAAAAGAGAGGGACATGAGTTTAGACCATAAAACTGCATAATGTAGCACAGATTTATTTAATGTGTATGGAATGGAAGTGACTGACATTTACATAGCACTTTTCTAGTCATAGTGATTGCTCAAAGTACTTTAGGCTAGAAGCCACATTTGACTATACATTCATACAATGCTTTATTCTATGCAGTTTAAGTACTTTATCTACCACACATCCACAGCCAATTTAGAATCACCAGTTAACCTAACATGGATTTCTTTGGACTGTTGGAGGAAGCTGGAGTACCTGGAGAACCTGGCGAAAACCCAAACAGACACCGGGAGACTATACAAACTCCACACAGAATGGCTCTAGTCTGGGTTCAAACCAGGAGTCTTCTAGGTGTGAGGCATCTTTCTGTGTTTTTCAACAGTTTAACAATTAAATAACACCTTATTCTGCCAGGATTTCTGGCCCATCCCTTTCATTGAACAAGGCCAAAGGAGTTAATAAAGTTTTTAACCCTTGTTTAAGACAATGCCTTAGTTACAAATCATTGCTATCCATCCATCCATCCATCCAGACTCTGGATGGATGGATGGATGGATGGATGGATGGAACAAAATGTTCCCAAAGTCAACTGATCCACATATCTTTCTATAACTGCATGATCTAATAGACCAGCTGTGTTGACTTCAGCAGCTACTCTATTTTTTGTTGGCTGTCACCAACAGAAGAGCATTCCAAGTTTTTTTTTTCATGCACAGGAAAATCAGAGACACATGCAAACTAACATGTGGACAAAAGTTCATATGAAAATGATCATACTAAAGGGTGTGTCTTTAAAGCCCCTGCCAGCAGTGCTCACAGTACAGGCTTCTGTCTTTTGTGTCCAATCGCACATAATTGTTGTAGCATATACTGAGTTACTTTAATGATTTTACCTGTTGGATTAAATCACAATCATGTCACCCACACTTACTTTCTTCTCGTATTGCAGAAGCTGCTGTGAGAGCTGCTCTGTAGCCAGACCCATCTCACTCTGTGATGGAACAAAACAAGGGAAAGAGAAATGTTAAAAGCCTGGATTGCTCAGGATTTTTCCTCTGCTTGCTTGTGCCCTTAGCTCTTCAGCTCTTGTCTCTCATAAAGGAATAAAAAGACATGAAAGGGCAGAGGTGAATAAAAGTTCAAATGAAAGCTGCTTTGAAGAGCAGAAGATGATGGGTCAAATAAATGCCAATTTTACCAGTGCACTACTATTGGTTCAAAAAACAGGCCTACAGAAATTCAGTGTATTTGTAGAAGAACAATAAAATATGAGCTGTAACCGCAACATCTGAGCAAAGTGTTTAATATAACATCAGCTACTATCCTTTTCACTTACTGAAAACATTCATAAAAAGGTTTTTTGACCACAGCGTGATTTAATTGTTCCTAAAAACTGGTTGAAAATTATCTTTAGTTTACAAGCTTGACTTGATCTTAGGTGATATTGTTGCACAAAAGTTGGTGAGGAACTCCCATACTAGGTTTTCTCATCTGTTTCTAAAGGAACCAAACTGTCCATGTGGGGTTAAGCGAATAATATTGTAGTTTTGTGTTTTTCTAATCTAACACAGAGACTCAAATGACATTCTCAAATCAGTACAAAACAACCCAACGCTCTACTGTAGTCAATGATGCAAAAACCACAATCAGCAAGTCAAATTAGGACTTATATTCAAACACGAAAAAATCCTCCTATTATGTGTTTGAGCTTGTGGCTCTGTTTCATGCAGAGCAAATGAAGAGGAGTGTGAGCATGTGGCTATTAGTGATTCATTTAGTACCTGGGCTCCAAACACCCGCTGCATTGATTGTAGCAGCTGGTTTGTGTAGTCTGTAAGCATCCCCACATCTTCCTCAAACACACTGAGCAAAGAGCGAGTCTGTGGGAGAAAACAAAAACACTGGAGAAACACCCAAAAGCAAAGCGTGTGAAGACCCTGAGTGCTGGGACAACTTTTTTGCAGACCATTAAAAATGTATACAATATATTACTAATCTATTACATCAGTAAAATTCAGATGAACATGTCAACAACAGCTGAAAATGTACAAAACAAACTGAGTGCAAGAAATGCAGACAGCTTGTGTACACAGGTACCCTGAAGCCAGATTTGAAATGAAAGTAAATTTTACTGCATAATGTCTATGCAAAGTGGGAAAATCTTGTCAGCTGGAGCACTTTCCATAAACAGGTGTAGCAAGGTAGGGCAGTAAAAGCACGGAGGAACACACCCATCCTCTCAAGTCTGTTTACAGTTCACTCCAGTTTACTTTTGCAAAAAACCAAAAGGACCAAGAGTCTTTTCTAACCAAAGAAACACAAACAGTGTGATTATCAACCTTTGTCTGGGTGTGTATTTTACTGAAGAAAGATGCCAGTTCTGTTTCTTGTTTGAGAAGTGCATTCTGAGGGAGCAAAAACCTAATGAGACTTATGACCCTGCAGCAGTATTTGCACTTCAGCAGAACCTTCAAAGTGGTCAGTTCTCTTTGGAGGAGGACTGATGCAACTGACAGCCGAAATCAGGCTACAGTAACCGTAGCAAAACCAGCCCAGCATTTAACATCTTCATCACACATATTCATACATGAGCTGCAGGACTTGGTGAACAACTTTTATAACCTGTTCGCCTTTAACATGCTGCATTATGCGGTGACAGTACCCTGTTGCAGACTATTGACTAATTCCAGGGGAGTCCGATAATGGAAACCCCTCCCACATCCTGTGAATGAGGCCCAGATGGGCCATGGAATGGGATTTTATCTCAAAATCACTTGACAGCGTTAAAAAACAAAACGTACGCAGGAGCCCGACTCTGGTTCAGCTACATGGTCGTGACTGACACAAGTCTGAATGTAGATCAGGAAAACCACCGCTGACAGAGAGATGGAAACCCTGTGAAGGGCGGTAGCTTTGTAAATACAACATGGACACAAAAAGCGGATAGCTGTGACATGATGTAGAAACTGAAACAGTGTTTACACCAGCAGTGGTGGGTGCAGCCAATGCTGTCATGGGGATTACAGTCCTATAACAATGTGCCAATTGAGAGCTGTCAACGTCCAGTGGAAACAGCCTACAACGGGAACAGGATACTGTCTGGGCTAAGCTAACGTCGGCGTTCGTAGCGCCTTTAATGAAACGGTTTTGTTTTCAAACATGAGAAAACAGACGCAGGCCTACCTGAGGACTGTCCTGTAAAGCGTCCTCCAGGAGCAGTTTGTGATGTACGGCCGGCATCTTGTTAGCTGTGCAGGAGAAGGGAATGGGGGCTTGAATTATTTAGAACGCGGACTCGGTTTCCCAGAAGCCACTGCGCGGGTAAGAGGGACCCGTATGGAGTTCTTGACGAGCCCAGTCGTGACATTAATTACGAGCAACCGGTGACCAGCAAGTACAAACACTCTCGAACTTCGAAACAGATTTTTTACATTTTTTATTTAGTTTTATGTTTAATTACCTTCTAGTCTGTGGTTTAATTATCAGCAAAGCTTCGCGGCTAAATGTTGACTTGAGATCATTTTAGTGTCAACAGTGACCCCCTGTGGTCACATGAAGAATTGCAGAGTCTAATTTCAAAACACGGCCGTGACAAATTAAAGGAAAACCACGCAAAGTTGCTTAGTAAGGTGTTGGGCCATCATGTGGTACCTAGGGTGACCAGATCCTAACAAACTAAATGCGGGACACACACTGTGTTTGTGTGGGACAATGTGGGGCACATTGGTAAAGCTGGGAAAGTCTGAAATGTTCACATCGTGCTTAAAAATACAATATGCTGTGCAGAGTACTGGATTTACGTTTACAGCATGTACAGGCCAAAAATGTTTGAATGCAACTTTTGCAACTCTCAGGAAATATAGTAAGTTTGTTATTATAGTCTCGTGCATCAGTCTTTATATACTCCTGTATTCGCTTTTATTTCAGTGTTATTTAGGTCTGTCTGATAACCATCTCTGGGTTTCAACAGGTTCAGATTGGCAAACCTTTTTTGAGCCATAGCTGACAATTTTATCAGTTTTTAGTCAATCGTGACACATATTCTGTGTTACTTCCTTTGTCCCTTCAGCTGCTCCCTTGTATTCTCCCAAAGGGGTCAGCAGAGGTTTTATGTTGGATGCCCTTCCTGACACAATCCTCCAAGGTGAGAGGGGCTTGTGTACCAACCTGGGATCGAACCTGTAAGGTGAATGTGTAAACCACTACGCTACGGGACATTTTTTGTGCAAAATGAAAAAATAGCTGTAGCAAAAGAGTCAAAAATGCTGTTTCTGCTGATTCATTTTCTCTGTGGTAGTTTCCATCATATTCACCAAAATTTGCAAAGCAGATGACTTTTTGGTAATTCGTAATGTTCCCTTAGGGGCATAGCATTGGACAGCCTAACCTTCACTTGCCTATAATGAAACACCTTCCCTGTTTTCTTCACATACATCAGGTTAAAGCCAGACTTTAGAAAAGTGCAAGTCCTAGAGAGTTCGTCAAAATGTGGGACACTGTCTTAAGAGGTGAGACAGGGGGACAAAGGGTAGAAATGCACTGCAGTCACTTTTGTGTCACCAGAAAAATAGCACTGTGTCTCTACAAGTCTTTGGAATTGTACTGAAGGGATGGAGTACCACTTTTCCAAAATATACTTCCTTTTTTGGTTTCTAAAGATGGTGGCCGAGTTGTTGGACCAAAATCTTACATAAGTTCTCAGTTGGGTACAGATCTAATGACTGCAAAAGCCACAGCATGTAATTTGCATAATTTTCTTACTCATCAAAGCATTTAGTGTTCTCTCAAGCCATGTGGATGGGGCACTGTCATCTTGGAAGAGACCCTTTCCCTCATAAAAGAACTCCTTGCTGTGACCCTTCACTCTGAGGAGGCAAGTGGAGTCAGATAATACTAACAAAGGATATAGGATTTTTTTTTAATTGTCACCACTCTCAAACTTGTAGTAAATGTGACACCCAGTCTAAAAAAACCCCAAACAAACTGCAAAACCTCAGAACACTAATTATTATTCCCATGTCACGGTCAACATATAGCTGACTATAAATTCTTGGTTGACCAAAGGTTGAAAAGGGAGACTTTTCCAAGTAGACGCAGTACTCAGATCTTTTACTGAGGCAAAATAAAAGTACCACAACATAAAAATATTGATTTGCGAGCAAAAGTTCCTCATTCGAGTTTTTACTCAAAGAACAAACGTACTTGGAGAATCAAAAGTTAAATGGAGGTAGCTTAACACATCCTGTCATCCACTGGCACCCTGTTGGCTAACGGCACCAGAGGCGGTCGTTGTTAACCAGGGCTGCGACCGATCCGGTATGGAAGTCGTGTTATGAATCCACGTATTTGATTTGGCAAAGATTTTATGTCGGATGCCCTTCCTGACGCAACCCTCCCCATTTACCTGGGCTTGGGACTGGCACTAGGCTTGTGGGCCCCTGTGGCTGGGTTATTGAATTGGATTAGATTACTTTATTGTCATTTCAAATACACATTGAAATGATATAGCGTTCCCCCAGGACCGTTATTTTATAGATAATATAAATTATATTTGATGTCAATGGTAATTTATGACATTTAATTCAAAATACCAGTAAAAGTTGTTGCATTTCCTGCTACACTTTATTTTTTTTAACTAATCACCCTTTGCATGTGATCTCAAAATTTTCAAGGCCAGAATTACCAATGAGGCCTGTAGATCTCTTGCTCGAACTGGCATTTTGGTGTAGGGGAAGCAATTTGGATACTTTTGGAAAACTAAATATAAACCATTGCTTAGAAGTTCCACATGCCTGTTAAAATTACATTAAAGTCTGGAAGTAATCAACTCTTGTCTTGTTTTGCATCACTCACAACTGTCAAATTGGCTGTGCATGAGATGTATTGAGTATCTGGCTCTCAAATTATATCACTCACTGCAGATCCTGCACAAAATTTAAAAACATATCTGTTGTAGGCCCTGCAAAAGTATAAGGGTACATCATGCTGACCAACACACATAAAATGTTGACTACTGTGAAAGAAAAACAAAAGAGTTGCCACAAACAACTGTGTATTTTATTGTTGCCAAGCAGGTAATTTGGGGAAAAAAATGACCCCATCCTTTTCCCTTTTCAATACCACTCAGGATTAAGTAGAGCTATAAACAATATCAAATACATAGATGTGGTATTTTTTTTCAAAATGACCAGTCAGCCGCTATTAAGGAGATCCTTCCTAACAGACAGAACATAACACGAAATATGCACCTGTGTAGTACTTTACCTCAACATATTTTAGATCGAATAACGGTATCATTGACTTGTTAGGATGGCTGTTTCTTGTTGTGTATTGTCTTGATAATGTAGGCAAGCTGTGACAAGCAGTGCCTCCTTATCAGGCTTCCAGGCAGCCTGAGCAGGAGCACATTCTTTCCTCCCCAGTGAACTTGCCTTGGTTAATTGGTTTAGTTATGGATGTAAATCAGACAAGGCTTTTCAGCTCTAACTTTGATAATGAACTACGTTTGCTGGGTTGACTCAGGTCAATATAACAGGGATGCTCAATGTCATTATAGCCTCTTTTAAATAAAGGAGTGATCCAGCTAACTAAGGACTGAAAGGGAACATGAGTTATGTGCGTATTAGTCTCTAAAATAACTGCAGTTTATCCTCACAAAGAAGTGTTACCTTTACATGTGCCAAAGGAAAAGTCAGGGGAGCACCAAAGTTTTTAAAACTCATCCTCTGGGGTAATAAATAAACTGTGGCAATCCATACATTTTTATTTTGAAGGCCCTCACTTTCCTAGCCCATTCATATTGGCTGTTTAGTTACTGTAGTAGAGGCTAAAAATGAGTGTAAGAATGTTTAGCCACAGCCCGAGTGGCAAGGAGCTCCATAGCAGATGGATTTTACAGTGACAGTGGAACATGGCCTGAGGTCAATCACGTGCAATGAACTCTGAGTACATCTGCTCAAACTTCATCGCATACAGTAGTTTACCCTAGACCATGAAAATGCTCTTGTGTGCCATACCAAGACTGCAGGATTTGGACTTGGTGAATCTCATCCAGATGCTTTACACCTCGTGGTCATCTTCACATCATACTTTGTGTGGGTGGCTGACACTGACTGCTTCATAGAGGTTGTGGTTAAAAAAAACCAAAAAACTGCACAGCCTGTCTTTTCAGAGGAAAGATTTTACCCACTAGCACAATCACTGCTGCAACCTGCACAGTAGCTGACCAATGCTTGGAAGTATGTTCAGATGGAAACTAACTGTGGGGAGCTCTATGGGATTCTGCATTACTTTTTACGACCCTCTTGTGACCAGTGTTATCACAGGCTTCTTCGCCTCTTGGTTATCATTTGGATAATGGGGTCCACAGCTGATTTTCCAGCTTAACATTGGACAGAGACCCAGTGTAGTTGTTTCTTCCTGTTTTCAGTCAGTGTGTTAAGCTAACCAGCTGCCAGCTGCAGATTTACAATGAACTGACAGATGGGAGTGTTATGAGTCCTCTCATGTTGCACATAAAGAGTAAGCATGAAGGGAAAAAAGCATCCTTCCCAAAATGTCTATTACTTTAAATTGCATTGACTTCTGCACGGCAGTTTAAACTTGACTTCACGACGTCATCCTGCAGTAGTTTTTATTCTACTGTTTGAGACATTTCAGTAATTTGCAGCACACATGATTTGATCTACAAATAAGAAGCTTCTCGTAAAAGCCTCCATAGGCCCCTGTGGAAATTAGCTGGTCTAGCATAAACAGGAGAATTTCACATGTCAGTTTTGGTTCACTGAAAAATTTTCATTTGAATCTTAAAAATCTTGACTCTCATGGTAAGATCGAAAGCACCACTAACTGATTGCGTGGTTTGGCTGGTGGAGAGGGATAATTCAGTGCATCCAGCCATTATACTTTGCTCACACTTGTATTGCAAGAGCACACATCCTGACTAAATAAAATAATTACTCTGGCCTATAGAGACCTGTGCATGACCTTTGTGGTTTCATGTATTCACTATCCATTTTCTCATTCTCACTGAATGTCAAGAGCTCAAAGACATAAGTTTTTGGTTACAGGTGTGCATGAATGTATGTGTCCATCCTATTGAAAAAGCATAAACACAGGGCCTCTAAAGTTCAATGCACAAAAAGCAGTTTGGGAATTTTACAGAATGCCATACACACATGCTGATATATTGATGCTCTTAAATGAATTGCAGTTTTTTACACCTTTATATAAAAAGGAAGTTCCCTATTGGTTGAGTCTCACTCCACCCTCCGCCTCCTTTCCCCTGGTTTCCCAGGCAACCTTGTCAGGGTGGAGGAAAAGAGCAAATCATGTGAGGGTACAGCATCTTTCTGCCTCTCTCTCTCCCCTCATTCCCCTCTCTCGCTCATCCTCTCTGTCAGTGTGTGTGTATGGTGTGTGTATAAAAGCCTCTCTCTCCATGCTTTCCCTTCACTCTGAGCTCTTCATTGCATTGCAGAGGATAGACACAATACTGACGACAGGGAAGGGGATACAACCAACGGAGGTCCCTGTTAGGCATTTCCTTGGACCTTCCCTATCTGTCAACATCTGTCATCTCCCCCTCACATTCCTCTCTTTTCCCAAATGTGTAGTAAATTCCCTTCTTTGCCTCCTCAACCCTTTACATATTAAACGTGCCCGCTCTGCTTGGACGGTGGCTGCGTCGATGCAAAATGGGTTGTGGCAATTCCTCAGCCACCAGCACCACAGGAGGGGGTGAGTGTTTCAGGAATCTCTGTGTACATCTGTTTGTGAGTGTGTGTGAGGGGGTGAGAGAAAGAGTTGTCACTGTATCTGCACCAAGGGGAGAAGGTGTTTTGAATGTAAATGAAGTGTGTCGGGGTTGCCCTTGTATTCAAGAGAATGTCTGTGTTTGTTTGGGGGCGGGGTTGTGCGTGTGTATGCCTGTGGTGGTCTCTTAAAGTCACGGGTGGCGAATCGATCATAAAGGGTCTCCCTTATTTGCGTATAAGGCACCTGAGTGGACTGAGGAATGCACTGCTTTAATAATTGTCATTAGACCAATACTTCAAATGCAATGCTTCATCTACATTAATAGTTTTCTCTCTTTTGGTGTGTTAATGCTAATTTCAAAGGGTTTTTGTGGATGAAAAACAAGCAGATTTACTGCCATTCATCCATTTTTTTCTTCCTATTTGACTGATGCTGGTTGTGTCCTATGAGAAGACAGTACTAAAATGCTTAATCAATGGCCATGTTTCATTCATAAAGCCTGGAGGACATATTTGAATGGAGAAAAATTCTGTATCCCGTGGTTTTACTGACACTCACCCAGATATTCTGCTTTTTGTGGCTTCTCCTCTAGTAACACACCTCAGTGAGTTGACTAAGGCTGATAAAATACATCTTTTAAACTATACCTGGGTACCAAAGTCGAATTGAGGTAATAATTAGATTGAATTATCTGCAGGATTACCTCACCATCATCACTACTTATTAAAGCATGGTGTGTGTTTGTACTTTTGTGAATGTGTGTGTGCTTACAGGAACCTAATCAGTGCTTACCAGGCATGTTAACAGAGCTTCAGAGAGCTACCAGGAAACAAAATCCAGTTTTGTTATATTTGCTTCAAATGGGATCCACCTTGAGAAATACAAACAGCATCTAAGTAGTGTGAGTGTAGTTTAACTGGTTTGTTTGTCTGTGAAAGACAGCAGCTGTGTTTATTTCTGTGTGGCAGACCTTATCCATTTTTTCTACTCCTTCTTAGAGGTCAGCGATCAGCACAGTGTCAAGGACATGCAACACCCTGTCACTCTGATAAATTTGGACTAGTGGCTGTGCTCATTTGTCCATACAAGCTGTCACCTGGTTAGAGTAAAGTGTTTTGTTTTCTGGAAAATAAAGATAGAGACTCTCCTTGCTTTTATTTCCTGCTATTTTAATGTCAAAAAAAATCCTTGTGCCGCTGCATATGTTTTGTCATCCTGATAACAATCTGTGAATGATAAATTGGGGACGATCAGTTGAGGGAATACTTTTATATGCAAACCTGTTGAGCCATACATCAGTAATGTCACTGAAAAAAGCCATGAAGCAGCACTTGTACAAACTGTATTTTGCCACTTTTTCTATTGGTGCAGAAAATGCAAAAATATATATTTTAAGCTGTCTGCCAAATCATTTATACACCACCTGCATTTCAGCTAATAGAACATAAATTAGAAGATTAGTCTGTTAGTATTTACCACAGAGAATATTTATTTTAAAAAAATTTATTGTATTTTTGACTTGATTTTATTATGGGACAGTTTCAAACCTACAAATGCACTTCTTGAGTATGAAGTTTAAATGGATCATTTTGAGAGATCTAAACTACAGCTGTTACAACCCCAATTCTGAGAAGGGTGGGATGCTGTGTAAAATACGAATAACAAAACACAATGCAAGGATTTACAAATCTCATAAACTAATATTTTTTTTTCAAATGTTGAAAGTGAGACATTTTACTATTTCATTAAAAAAAGTATTAGCTCATCTTGAATTTAATGGTGGCAACACATCTAAGAAAAATTGGGACAAGGGCAACAAAAGGCTGGAAAAGTAAGTGGTGCTAAAAATAAACAGCTGGAGGAACATGTTGCAACTAATTAAGTTAACTGACAACAGACCAGTAATATGATTGGGTATAAAAAGAGCACCTTAGAGAGTCAGAATCTCTCAGAAGTAAAGATGGACAGTGTTTCAGCAATCTGCTATAAACTGCCTCTACAAATTGTGGAGCAATTTCAGAATAATGTACCTCAACATAAATTTGTAGAGACTTTGACTATTCCATCTTCTACAGCACATAATATCAAAAGATTCTGAGAAAATGGAGACATCTCTGTGTACAAGAGACACAGCTGAAAACCAATACTGGATACTTTTGAGCTTTGGGGCCTCAGACGGTACTGCATTACAAAGGTCCCTGTGACTCCATTGCAGTTTTGTACTATATATATATTCATATTGTATATATTACATATTGTATATCGTGTTTAGCTTTAGAGTTATTTATGTTACATATTGCCATTTATACAGACTGGTTTATTTGTTTATTTTAGTCATAATTTTCTACTGTCTTTTAAATTTATATTTATTTATATCTTACTGAGCGTTTGTAACACAATAAAATTTCCCCTGCTGGGATTAATAAAGTATTCTGATTCTGATTGCAAACAGGTGTATTTCTGTCATGGAAATCACCACATGAGGTCAGGAACACTTCCAGAAATCATTGCCATTGTCAGTTCACTGTGCCATCCACAAATGCAGGTAAAAGGTATATCATGCAAAAAGAACTCATATGTGAACATAATCCAGAAACTCTGCCTTCTTCTCTGGATTAAAGCTCATTTAAAATGGACTGAGGCAAAGTGGCAAAGTGTTCTGTGGTCAGACAAATGGAAATTTGATTTTTTTTGGAAAGCATGGGCACCATATCCTCCAGATTAAAAAGGAGAAGGACCATCCAGCTTGACATCAGTGCTCAGTTCAAAAGCCTGCATCTCTTGGGTGCATTAGTGTCAATGACAACTTGCAAATCTTTCACCAAATAAAAACACGCAGTGCATCATGAAATGCAAAATATAACAAAGAAGACCCAGGACTGTTGAACAACTGGAATCCTGTAACAGACAAGAATGGGACAACATTCCTCTCCCAGAGGTCCAGCAGCTGGTCTCCTCAGTTCCCAGATATTTATAAACAATGAATAAAAGAAGAGGGGATACCACTTTGTAGCATCCCCTCACAGTCCTGTCCCAACTTTTTTGAGAGGTGTTGCTGTCATCAAATTCAAGAGTTCATATTAGTATTTTTCATGAAATATTAAAATGTCTAATTTTCAACATTTGATGTTTTCTATATTTTTTGTGACTACAATATTGGTTTATGAGATTTGCCAATCATTGCATTGTGTTTTTAATTCATATTTTGCACAGCATCCCAACCTTCTTGGAACTGCAGTTGTATTTTATGAAACAGTAGCACCGAGACATAAATAAATTTTTAAAAAAAGAATCAAAATCTTCTTTGTATAGAATGACATTATAGCATGTTATAAACCAATATTCATGTACTGTTTTAATTCAAGTTATTTCCTTTGAGGCCATCAAATCATAACCACAATCCAACTGATTCAGAAGGCTATAAAGGCAAGTTGTGGAAAAATATTCCAGTTTAAAGCTATTGCCTTACAAAACTGAAACACATTCTATATCACATTGCCTGTCCCTAGTCTTATGCACCCTGATGTGCAGCCTTGGATATGAATGAGCTTTTGTCAGGGCACTGAATAGGCCCCTGTGTTATGTCAGCATTCCCTCTACAAGGATGAAATGGGGTGTTGCCTATTTGCGTGTAATGTAGATTCTCTAATTTTCTACTATTGCAAGTGATTCTTGTGGTGTTCTTTTCAAGGTGCATTTCTACTTTGATGCAATAATGTATGGCAGGAAAAAGCAATTGGAGGGCACAATCGAGACATTTGTTTCATTGCTGATGTGTGCTGCCAGTGTGAGACAGTAGAAAAGACAGTTCGATTATCCTCCAGCAGAATGCGTTATGATGTTATTACAATTCAAATCAAGCTCAGTTGCCTACCTGCCATTTAGTAAAGCATGATGTGTTGTTGGTCCATAAACGAGTCAAGCAGCTCTGCGATGAGCTCAGCAGGTGTCTGCAACTGAGGCATCATGCACTATATTCCTAATGACATTTTATAGTACATCCCTGTTTGTAGATCAATTTAGTGCCAAATAGAGTTAAAGCAACTTAGGTAATTTTTCATCAAATCTGTATGCCTTTTATTGCTATCTCAGGCCAATTGTAAAGCAAATATGTATTTTATACTTGAGTAAATGAAGCCCCACTTACAAAAATGGTTGAATTATTTTTTTTATTACAATTAAGGTTATTTTTATTTGGGAAAAAGGCTAACACTTTTCTGTTAGATATGATAAGAAAATTTTTCCCATATATCCCATATTTCAGAAATTCCTTTGTTACAGCAGAAGTCTTATTCTAGTTGTGGCATGATTAATTTTGCTGTATATTTCTTTTTTACAACGTACTTGCAGCAGCGGAGCAGAATCAGTCAGTGCTCCGATGCCTGTTGAGGAAGTGGTGCAGAGGGTGGTCAGGATTATCTATGATGATTAGACACCCAGCATAGACACGGGCCGTGTAGCTGTCTTTTTCCCCTCTTTCTTCCTTCTCTGGTCTTGCTCACATTCAGAAGCAGATGATTTCTTATGAACCACTCCACAAATCATCTATTAGTGCTCCATACTCCTCCTCCTGTCCTTCACTTATACATTAAACTACTAGGAAATCATTAGAGTATTTCTGTAGGTGGCATGACCCAGAGTTGTACTGACGAGTACAAGATGAACAGGAATGGAGATAGCACAGTCCCTTATCTAGCTCCTGTACTGTACATAACCAAATCAGACAGAGCACGGCCAAATTTCACATACTGCAACCTGTTTGTCAGGTAACCAGTAATCCATGAGATAGTGGTAAAACCCATTTTTGTGTGTATATTCTTTTTTTAAAGGTTGTTAGAAACAGGCATCACAAGCACAGGCTAAAATTGCTAACAGATGTTCATTGGCTCATGTTTTATACTTGTTCCTGTAAAAATATCAAAGGTTAATAATCATTTCAGTCCAGAAAATGGCACTACTTATGACTTAATTAACAAAGTCTTTAAAGTGGTGTGCAACTATCATCTGAAATCAGAATACTATTAATCCCCAGGGGGAATAGAAAGAAAGAAAGAAAGAAAGAAAGAAAGAAAGAAAGAAAGAAAGAAAATACATAGCCTTGCAGTGAAGTTGTAAAGACTTTCAAGGAAATATTGTTATGTGGGAACCAAAATAAGAGTCACCAATTCATTACCCAGCTAAATGTGAACTAAGTCCACAGTCACCTCTGCTGTTCCTGAAATTAGATTTTTTTAAAGCATTTGTGCTAAACATTACAAGGTCACAGAGAAGTTAACTGCTGACTTCTGTTTGATCATATTTTGAAATTAGTCACACTTAGTTAGACCATAGCACCTTCTTCCACATGTTTGTCATGTCCCCCACATGGCTCGTGACAAACTGCAAATGGCACTTCTTAAGGCTTTTTTTCATGCTACTCTTCCATAAAGGCCAGATTTGGGGAATGCAGGACTAATAGTTATCCTATGGGCAGATTCTCCCACCTGAGCTGTGGATCTCTGCAGCTCCTCCTGAGTTACCATGGGCCTCTTAGCTCAGATTAAATTACACGCAGGTGGACTCTATTTACTAATTAGGTGACTACTGAAGGCAGTTGCTTACACTGGGGTATCAGGGTAAAGGGGGCTGAATACATATGCATGCCACATTTTTCAGATTTTTTTTTGTAAAATGTTTTCAAAACCATTTATAATTTTCCTTCTACTTCACAATTATCCATTACTTTGTGTTGGTCGATCACATAAAATCCCAATAAAATACATTCAGGTTTGTGACTGTAATGTGACAAAATGTGGAAAAGTTCAAGGAGTATGAATACTTTTGCAAGGCACTGTATGTATCCCGTACTTTACAACTTGACCTATTAATTGAAGTACTGCATTGTATTTAACTGTATTGATCTGGAAAACAACAACCACTGATATCCAACAAATGTTTCAGGGCAGAATGGAAATGCAGTGGACAAAAAATTAAATATCTAGGAAAATATAAAGGCTTTCAATAAAAGCTTACCTTATACCTTTAAAGTTTGTCTCATTCACTGAATTTATACTAAATATAAAACTGGTTTGACAAAGACTGGGAAAGACAGCTACACAGATCCTTGGTAAACAATATAATCTTTTTAAATGACTTTTTTATTAATTCTATAAATTAGCTTTAAATTATTACATAGTGTAAATTAAGCATTTTGATTAGGAAGATTTTGTTGACTTTGAACAAGGGAAGACTGATTATTTCTTCATGTCTCATCTTTCACACTACTAATCTCCCTCCACATAGTGCGTCTTACAAATATGTGTGCATTGCCTTTTTTCATGAAGAAAAGAGGCATTTCCTAAAATGTCAGTGTCTACTTGTAAATCCTGTATCTAAGTCAATACAGGCTACACTAAATTTCCTATTGATATTTTCTGCAGTAACATTTTCCAGTACAGGAAATGCATGTGCTGTAATTGAACATAATTGCAGGTAGGTAGTCAGGGCAAATGATGATTATAAGAAGCACAGGACTTTGAAACTGACCTTAGGTTTTGGTAAAAAATGCATTTTGGAAAAAGTGGGGGAAAGTTGCAGTTTTAGTTACATGTTACCACAGTATACACATCATTCTGCATGTTGTGTTTTCTTTGCTCTTTTTTAACAAAGATCATGATCTTTCCACAGGGTTAGTACTTTCAGCCTTAACAGATAATGGTTGGTTTAATTTCATGCTTATCAAAACCTCACATGCTGAATAAAATCCAGAAGGGTCACTTGGACACCTTCCTACAATATTGCCAAGTAAGGCAGCTTGACACATTTACTTTTTTCACCCTGAGAAATTAAAAGAGCCATTGATGTGATTAATTTCTGTTAGACAAGTCAGATAGGATGTGTGCTGAAGGGTGAAGTGGTTGTTGTCATTTATGAATGCTGAAACTCCCATCAATGCATTATGTGTATACTGGGTAGGGCCTCCTTTTGCTCTCAAAGCAGCCTCTATTCTTCGTCACATGGATTCCTCAAGATGACATAATTGATTGACATCATTTCTGTAGATTTGTGAGTTGCACATTCAGACTCCCTTTCTTCCCAGACTTCCCATGGTGTTATTTGAGTTTAGATCTGGTGACTATAGAGGGCATTCAATCCACTGAACTGATGTTCATGAAACCATTTTGAGACAACTTTTGTGATATGTTATACTTGATGTAGCCCGGAGACAGACATACATTGGGACCATAAAGGAACTAAGTGACTATGACAGACTAGGTCCACTGATCATTGCTGTTACTGCATTCCATTGCACTTTTACAACAAGACTGACAGATTGGAGAACAGTATAAATAAAGTTAGTGTACAGGTATTCCTAATAAAGTGCTCAGTGAGTGTGTAGTTCACAACTAGTGGCTATTGGTTGAAAAACTGTTGTGCGGTCCACTGATTATAAATACAAAGGAAATTAATTATTAGTTAGGTAACTCATGAGCTTTAATACATTTCACAGAGAAAGTCAATTAACTTTTGGCTTTTCATTTGTTCTCAGGCCCAGCAGAAGCCTCCAAAGATGTGTAAGTACATAATTCATTTTCTAATTATTTGAGGTATTTATAAAACCCATCATCTGCAGCCTCCAAACCTTGAACATTCAAATCATAATCTGTGCTGTACAAAATGAACTTCATATACCCATGCTTTACATAGTAAAGTACATTACCGAAAGTTTGGGATCACTTTCAAATTTCATTGTTTTTCAAAAACCCCCCACTTTGATGCAATTCCCAAACATTTTTATCCAGTTTAAAAACAATTTTACCCATTTCACAAACAATTAAAATTAATCAGATGATTTTTAAAGAATGATCTACATTTTTGCATAGAGGCATTTTATGAGAAACTGTCAGTCCTCTGCATTAATCTCCTGGTATGACTGCTAATCCAAGTTAATCATTTTATAAGGCAAACTGATCATTCAAAAACCCTTTTGCAATTGTGTTGCACAGCTGAAAACCATTGTACTAATAAGGGAGTTAAAAAGGGAGCATGGCATTTTTTAGGTTAGTTTAGTATCTGAAGCATCAGGAGTTGTTTGTTTATAGGCTCAAAATGGCCAGAAAGAAAGAACTTTCTTCAGACCCATCAGTCTATTGTTGTGCTTGGAAAGGAAGGATATTCAATGTGAGAAATTACGAGGAAACTTAACATCTCTTAACCATGCTATGAACTACTCCCTTCAGAGAGCAGTGCAACCTGGCTCTAACAAGGACAGAAAAAGGAGTGGAAGGCCCCGATGCACAACTGTGCAAGAGGACAAATATTTGTGAGTGTGTAGTTTAAGACAACGGCACCTTACAGGTCATCAACTGGCAGCTGCACTAAATAGTATCACCACGCACACCATACACACCACTGTCAGCATCAACAGTGAAAATCCGACTTCAAGATGCTGGACTTCATGGCAGAATTGCCCAGAAAAAGTTATATCTCAGACTGACCAATAAAAAGAAAAGACTGAGATGGGCAAAAGAGCATAGACATTGGACACTGGAAGACTGGAACAAGATGAGTCCAAGTTTGAGGTCTTCAGATCAAACAGAAGATGCAGAATGAATGAAAAGATGCAAGAACAGTGCTTAATACAATTAGTCAAGCATGGTGGAGGCAGCATGATTGCCTGGGGTGCTTTGGAGGTGGTAAAATAAGAGATTTATTCAGAATGGAAAGGACCTTGAAGAAGGAAAGCTCTCACAAAATTTTGCAACGCCATGTCATACCTTATGTACAGCACTTGTTTGGGGCCAGGTTTATCCTACAACAAGATAATAATCTTTGTGTGTCAAAATGCGTCAGCAAACTTATTTAAAGAATAAGCAGTCAGCCAAACTGTAATGGGATGGCCAGCACAGTCTCCGGATCTGAACTCTATTGAGCTGTTGTGGGAGCAGCTTGAATGTATGGTATGGAGGAAGACTCCGTCAGGCTGATCCATCTTGCGGGAGATGCGCCAGGGAGCCTGGGGTGAAATCTCATCAGATTACCTTGAAAAATTGAAAGCTACAAAGCCTAAGGTCTGCCAGGGTGTAGTTTTTTTTTGATGAAGACAAATTTTAGAGAAGATATTTATTTTTTTTCTAACTCTGCAATGTCAGTATATCCTGCTCATTTGCTATATTTTGCTAAATTTCATGTGTGTTTCCATGGAAAACAAGAGAATTTCCATGTGATTCCAAACTTTTGAGTGGTAGTATATTTATGTCCGCTCTGACACTACACTGTTTCACAACAGTAAATAAAACATTTTAATCTACATGGGTTTGACAGTAAAGCTCAAAAGAGCAGTTTCTTATGCAGTATGGACAAAAGTATTTGGCCACCTACACATTACATCTACAGAAGCTTTTATAACATCCGATTCTAAATCCATAGGCAATATGGAGTTGGTCCCCCATTTACAGCTACACTAGCTTCCACTCTTCTGGCAAGGCATTCTGCAAGATTTTGGAGTGTGTCTGTAGGAATTTTCCCATCCAGCAGAGCATATATGAGGTCAGATGCTGATAGAAAAGGGACTTTCCCAAACTGTTCCCACAAATTTGGCAGCATAGACTTGTCCAAAATGCCTTGGTAAGCTGAATCATTAAGTCTTCCCTTCATTGGAACTAAGGGGCTCAGGCCAGACCCAGAAAAAACAACCCCCCTGCCAGTGCAGTCAGCAGGTAACTTTCTCCTGACATTCACCAAACCAATATTCATCCATCAGATTGCCAGATAGAGAAGCTGGATTCCTCACTCCTCAGAACATATTTTCACTGCTCCAGAGTCCAGTGGTGGCATGATTTACTCCACTCCAATGCTTGACATTTTGCTTGGTGATATAAGGCTTGAATGCAGCTACTCGACTAAAGAGACCCATGACATAAAGGTCCTAGTGCAGCTCTTTGTGCAGCTGTTTGTGCTGATGCTAATGCCAGAGGAAGTTTCGAACTCCGCAGTTGAGTCAGCAGAGCGTTAGTGAACTTTATGCACTATGTGCCTCAGCACTCAGCGACCTCCACTCTGTAACTTTGGTCTACTTCTTCGTGGATGAGTTGCTGTAGTTCCTAAACTCTTCCACTTTGCAATAATACCTCTTACAGTTGATCATGGAATATCTAGGAGTGAAGAAATTTCACCAACTGAGTCATTGCAACAGTGGAATCCTGTTACAGTACCATACTCAATTTCAGTGAGCTCTTCAGAATGATCCAGTCTTTCACAAATGTTTATAAAAACAGGCTACATGGCTGAGTGCTTAATTTTATACTCCTGTGGCAATGGAACTAAATGAACCACCTGAACTCAGTGATCAAAAGGTCTCGCCCAGTACATATGTCCATATAGTAACGGGGTTTATACTTTTCTTTTCAATTTTCAAAAATTCCCTGTTACTTGCTATTCTGTATTTATAGTTTATAACCCTTTTTAATGACCTGCAAGAAATTTTTTTAACTGTTTGTACATCTGTCTGAATGTGGACTGTTTGCAATATGCTTTATGATGTTTATAGAATTAAAAATGCTGTAATGAGCTACATTTTTATAGATTCCATAAAAACAGAAATTTCATTGTACCATATTTTCCCAATAGAGCTCTTCACTCTCAGAGTGCAGGCCTACTTGTGGTTCCTAAAGTTTTTAAAAGTGGATTGGTAGGCAGAACCTTCAGCTACCAGGCCCCTCTCCTCTGGAACCAGCTCCCAGTTTGTATTCAGGAGACAGACACCCTCTCTATATTTAAGATTAGGCTTAAAACTTTCATTTTTGATAAAGCTTATACTTAGGGCTTAGTTATGCTGCAATAGGTTTAGGCTGCTGGGGATGCTGGGCATTTCTTCTCCACCCACCTCTTTTCACTCCCCATGCATTTATTTGCTACATTAAATTTTTGTGTTCTCTGTCCCATAGTCTGTGTATCTTTGCCTTTCTTTCTCGCTTCTCTTTAGCCTCACCCCCAACTAATCGAGGCAGATGGCTGCCCCTCCCTGAGTCTGGTTCTGCCAGACTCAGGGAGGGGCACTTGCCACATTTACCAAGTGCTTGCTCACAGGGCATTGTCTGATTGTTGGGGTTTTTCTCTAATTCTGTAGGATCTTTACCTTACAGTGTAAAGCGCTTTGAGGTGACTTTTGTTGTGAAATTGCACTATATAATTGAATTTACTGTGGGTCATTTACCATATCCAAAATGTAATTGTCTCTGTTGGCAACAGAAGAAAATAAGAGATATTTTGATATGAAACCAATGGCTCTGCTTTTGTTATGTTATCTTGTTATGAATATGATTTTGAGGAAAAAAATATTTAATCTGACTGCAATAAGTTTCAGGTGTCATAGAATGGGTTTTCCGTAGAGCTTTCATCAAAAGCTTTTGGAGGGGCAGCTTTATCTAAAGCATTTCCTGGAAACTGTGTTTGTGTGGGTGTGCGTGCACATGTGCATGCTGTATATGCTTTATCACAACATGCGTGTGTGTGTGCACCTTTATAACCATCTGGGCAGCCAGCACAGGACCCATGAGAGCTGACAGTAGAGCACTGACTCAGAGAAGCTAATCACAGCTTCCTAGGTCTGTACTACACAGCAAAATACCACACAAAAACTCTCTCTCTCTCTCTCTCTCTCTCTCTCTCTCTCTCTCTCTCTCTCTCTCTCTCTCTCTCTTTCACTCTCTCTCTCTCACACACACACAGCAAGATGAAAACACAAGATTAAGGGAATAATGCAGCTACAAAAGTGAAACGTACTGCTTGCCAAGTAAATGTGCACACAGTGAATAAAGCTACATTTTGGCTTCATGTTGGTGTCATGTTTGATCTTAGCCATCAACCACCATAACAAACCTGAGGCCACTGGAAGCTGGTTGTTCAGTAGTCTGGGCTTAAAGGCCTAAAAGAAGTTCTTTACAGGGAAGTATTCCGTACAGGACTTAAGCAGTGTCCCTCAAACATCTGCAGCTAAGCAAAGCACCTCCAAAGTACAATGTTTGCTTATTTACTTTATTTTGTATATTTGTGAATTTTTATGTCCTTTGTGCTCCCATATGAGCTGTCCTAACCTGAGCCTCTTCTCTCAATCAGGACAGAAGATCCCTTGGCAGAAGATGAAAAAAGAAGGTAATTTGCTTATTTTCTTTCTAAGAGTCTTACTTTTTTGGTTGTGGTACTCTTGAATGGATTTTAATAAGACTGATATGCTTTTGACATTTGTCATTGCAAAAATACCATATATTTTGTTTTGTAGCATACAGATTGTGAAATGCAAGATTTAAACAATAAAATGAATGATAACCGAATTCCATTTAGATATCCATGAACATGCTGGGACATTTGTAATGTTAGTAAAAACATCCTCCAAAAAAATCAGTGCCTGCTATGGTTTTACATTGTGGCTTGGAACTTAAAACATCTCCTCTCCTCTCCTCTCCTCTCCTCTCCTCTCAGGAACTATGGTGGTGTATATGTAGGTCTGCCAGCAGACCTGACCACTGTGGCTGCTAGTCAGTCCAAGGCCACACGTAAAGGTAAACATCAAACAAAACACATCATGTAAACTGAACCTCTCATGTTTAGAATCAGGACTTTGTGAGTCAAACAAAGAGCTGTAATAAAACTGACAATAATGAGTATCTTGTAGTGAGGCATCTCATGATGTACAAGAGGAGGAATAATCACCAGTGGCTGAGCCACCACGTGAAACCACGTCTCCAACAGCCTCTTTGGCTTTATTTTATCCTTTATTTTTACTGAATATTAATGTGAAACATTTACTTTGCTATACCATGCAATGTTTGTAAAGAAAAATATAGTTCAAGACATTTATTCTAATTATGACTAAGGCCAAGTCCAAAATGTGTAATTTTTATCAGCATGTGCTTTATAAAGATCAAATCATTAATTTTTGTATATTTTGCATTTTATTTATTTTTTATGTTTGAAATGTATCAAACTCAGTATTTTCATTTTAGTAACTGCCTTTCTAACAGAGAAATGTGAATAGTATATTAATGTTTCATGAATTAAGATTTTACAATAAATACACTGCTACACTGCTTGTAGTTTGTAGTTGTGAAGGCTTTCTTCTTGTATAAATGTCCTTGTGCTCTTTGAGGTTAAATATAATAATGAATTGATTCATTTTTATATCCTCTGGCATGAGAAGCACTGACAGTGAAGTCTTGAAGTTCATACTGCTGGATAGAATGTGTGGGTGTTTTTGAACAGCCTTGACTGTGAGACAGAAACACCAGAGAAGAACAAAAAAAATTTGTCAGATGATTGTCCCTATAAATATCTGGGCACTGAGTCAGTTGTTTCTTCCTTCTTGCAGACTAGCAACCACTAAAGGAAACACAACACAGGTACCTGAAAAATGAAGCTGCTTATCGAGATTTTAACATCACCTATTTATTGCAGAAAACTCATGTGAAAACTACCGACTGTCTTTTTTGCCTTGACAGGATCCTGTATATTTATTAACGTGCAGACAGCCACATTACAAGCAAAGAGCATGTAAGCCCTCCGATTCTGCCTCAGCACACACTGAATTAAGTCTCAGGCATTAACACTTGCATTAAGCAAAGATGTGGACAGCTTCCTGGGGCTCATGGGATGTTCCCTCACGGAGTAATAGGTGGCAAAGTGAAAATAAAAGGGATACACATCAAAGATCTGCAAATGAATTGTACCATCATCCTTCACTTTGCAAGTACTGGACCAGCACCCACCCTGGGACTGGCAGCTGTGGGCAGCGGCAGAACACATTGCGACGTCATCTTGGCTTCTCGGTCAATTCATTGGCACATTCTCTGGAGACAGATGATCCGGCCAACTTACTAACTAACTGTGTGGGACTCACACATTCCCAATAGCCCTCTGCAATAATAATTACTGTTCAGTTATTCCTCTAAAACACTATCAATGATTTATTGTGTGGCAGAGACAGAGTGTTAGAGAGACAGAGATAAATCAGAGTTTCTCCAAAAGCAGTAAATACATCTCACTATTGTTGAAAATAGCACTGATTGCAATCAGGGACATGCTGCTGCAACAGAAAAGTCTGAAATGACATTGATTTTAACAATGGCTCTAAATGTTAATAACAGTGACAAGTTAAGTCAAGAGTTTTACGGATGATGTTCCTAAATGTCCTGGATGCACCGAGCAGATCGTACCTGATGTTATCACTTAACTTGGCCCCAGACTGATTATGTAACCTCAGCATATGAGTCATGATACTTAGAAGAGCCCCCCCGCCTCCCTCTGTCTGTCTCTCTCTCTAACTCTCTGTCCTTCTCTTTTTTCTTGTTTTCTCTGCAGTATTTTCTGTTTTTCTTCCTCTGAAGAGCCCTGATTATAGTATGCGTGTCTCATTCACATTACTAATAATTTTCCTCAAGATTTACAGATGCTGAATTGTTGCACATGTTCATATCTCACAACATCCATGTATTCTAACACATAACAGCAAAAAGAACATGTCTTTTATTGTCATTTGCAAAAACAAACAAAAAATGTGAAAAAAGAGAGACATCCCAAGAAAAACATTGTGACTTGGTTTTCACTCTTCTTTTTTCTTACAGTTGAAATTGCTTTGTAGCAAACTGATTGATTTCATTATAGGTCTATTTTGTATTGTGTTAAACGTAGCTGTGAATGTGACTTTTTTGTTATGTGTTATCTTCAAGAGAAATGTGTTATGTTGTATTTTTATACTGTCAACAAACCCCTATAAAAAGACTAAAATCATATGTGTTTTTTGTTTGATAAAAAACAAACTAAAAATAACATAGTATACAGTTACAGCTAACTTTGTTAGCCACTGGAATTGGATATACCAACAGAAAGCTATTATATATCCAACTCCAGTGGCTTAGTTGTTATCATCTGATTTTGTCTTCATATTTTGACTAGTGCATAAAAAATCTTCTGTCTAATTCAGTTTTGCTCAATCCACCACTTCTAAGGCTAAGATTAACACTGTGGCCCTATTTCCATTAAGTTTTACTAAGTGATCAGATCACAAGTGGAGAGCTGAGACAGATTGCTGTTTACATCTGTATCAGTCATGTGTCTCCACCAGACCAAGTGTATTGACATTCTGCTACTATCTACATCACTTCTGCACATATGTTGAACACAGTCAATTCATCAATTAGCAAGGGCTAGCAAAGACAACAAAAGGTTTCAAGAACTACTGTAGTATATAGGCTATTCTAACTCTTGGGATTGCAAAAAAAAGTCATTTATGACTTGCAGAAAGCTGAATGAGAAAACTAGAGAAAAGCACCACATCCTGCATTGATGACAAGTGCTTGAGTTGGGGACAATTCAGGAAATGTAAGCATTTGTTTTACAATAAATATGTGGCCCAAAATGCCTCAGAAATTGAGAAATTGGATCACAGTATGTCTTACTGATTGATTTTGTTTTCCTTTAGCACTGTCCATTTGTAATCTGATCACTTGAGACATGATTTAAAACCAGGTGTAAACAGGGTCTCTGGGTTTCAGCAATGTGTTGTTAATGGATTTTTAGAATGTGGAGATTTAAGGGGGCAGAGAAATAACCTAGCAGTAATAAGCACTGTATTAAAAGATCAATTCAGTGTTGGTTTTGTTCTATTTGTGAGGTTTGTTGACATTAAGAAAAATACAGAAAATCAGGAGCCTTATTCTTTAACAATAGAACCTCATCAAACATGACAATGTTCCCAGTAAAGAAAACACATTACAGCTGGGTGGGCATTAGGGTCTAAGGTCATTTGTCAGCAAGGCTCTTGACAGTTCTCTCCTCTAATGAATGTACAACATCTTCTGCTCACCAGGACCTTAGAGGAGGGTGGAAATAGGCCAACTTTAAACACTTGAGATTCAAGAGATGTTCTGTCTGAGCTACACAAAGCTCTTTATATGCCTGTCTGTGTAGTGCTGACTGCCTTGATTGACCAGTCTCATAAAAATGGGGACTTGTTTTACCCTGCCTGTACACAAGCTTACTGTTTACTGTTTTGTCTGTTTTCTTGCGGGTGCCCTTCATATTGACGCCCACTAGTCGCTTAGCTGCATCGTCAGTCATCAGTCACACTGATACCAAGGGATTTCATGTAGTGTCTTTTAATTGCAAGCCATTTGTCTGCTCACATTTTTGCAGTGTGTACACTCTTCACCTGTGGTAGAGATAAAATATACTGCAAATACAAAGAGCTGCTTTATGTCTTGTGTATTTTAGAGCATATTATGAAGGAGCTGAAGTGTGCCTACAGCGTCTGAGCACCAATTTGATTGGTGTCCCACCTGAAGCATATTTTTGCTGTCCCTTTTCCCAGATGTCTACATTTTCTCCCTGCTGCTTCATCAGTCTCCACCAGAGGCCTTTGGCTTTTACAGCGTGTTGTGCCACCTGCCTCACGTTGCCCTTTATGGGAGTTCCTCCTATATATGATGAATGCCATTGCCTTTGCCCTATTCAGTTAGTTTAATAGGGACAAGGGAGCAGAATGTGGATGAATAAAACTGTCTGATGTCCTCTACATTAAACTGCTGCTGTAGCTGCTGCAGCACTGCATGTTGAATGTAGCAGGGGTGTGCTGTGCTTATAAAAGTAACATAGTTGCATTTTTGTTCAAATTTGCTTAGCTATGGAGCCAAGCTGACTGCCAGCAGCCAGTTAGCTTAGTTTTGCATATACTTTCGAAACAGGGAAACAGCCATTTACCAGCAACTTTAAAGGTTACCAATTAACATGTGATATGTGTATGGTTTTGTTCATTCAAAAACCATATGTAAAATTAACACACAAATTAAGTGCATTTCTTCAAATTGTAATAGTATTCCTTTTATGTTTTAAATAAAAGATTCAGATTCAGGTTTTGTGTCATAATGATGCTGAAAATTCTGGAAAGTCAAAGCAGCTGTTAAATGTTTAATTCATTTAAACTCTGGAAAAGACCTCAAGCAGTCATAAGCAAATCCCCCCTCCCTAGTGTCACTTTATGTTTTGATCTCTGTATAATTTTATTATTAAAGAGATAAATGAGGCACTTGGGTTGTTCTGTGATGTTTCATGCCCATCCCCTGCATTTTACAGGATATTTATGATGCCTGTCTTTCACCCATACATACTGCCTGTCCATCACTTTTTTCTTAACCTAATCTATCAATTATGCTGACATGAGGGGGAAAAACATGACTGCCTCTATGCAACACATTCATGATTTTCTGATTGAATTATTAACGATTAAAGAGTTTTATATTGTCCACACACAGTTATGGTTATTGATTGTGGTCTTTGCTGAAATGTCTCTCCTTTCTACAATCAATATAATTGAGACTTGAGGGATTAAATGTGTTCTCAGCAAACCTTACAGAAAGGCTGACTGGAAAAATCAAGCAAATTAGCTAAGAAGAACATTTGTTGTTATTGAACTGTGGGCTTTTGTGCAGTTCGCCTGCAGCATGATCAATCACAACTGCATCTAGATAATTGACTGTGTTGGGATTGCATGGAGAAAAGAGGATCTTGTTGGGTTGACTGCCCCCTCTTTCATTGCACACAAACAGTTTGAGCCTCTCCAGTTATCCAACATCATATTACACTCTAGATGCAGAAAAAAGGAATTTGCAAACATAGGCTGTGCATGTCACAATGAGTAAGATAAAACACAGCTCCTCTAATAATTCACCAAAGGACAGAGACCTGAAGTACTGTATATAGAACAGGCTTTTACCACCATCTGCAGCCAATGTCAAGATACAGATTTGAGTCTCTGTAAGGTGTAGTGTCAGATGAACTTACTTGAGAACACAAGCTCAGCTAAAGGGTTAGTTCATCCACATTACTAAGACCCTTAGTTTGTTTTATCTATTCACCTTTTGAACACTATCTATTCAAAAGTTCAGCATTTATGTCTTATGACATGGACCTTATCTGGTCTTTTTTAACCTTACCTTGGCTGTCATGCACAAGATGCAATAAAATGTATAAAGAAAACAAACAACAAAGCCATGGGGTTCAGTACAATTGTCCAACATAACTGTTAACAATTTCAGGTGGAAATATTTCCACTGCATAAAGAGTAAAACAGTACAGCATTTTTAATTATTTTATTGTGGGTTATTTGCTGAAACCCAGTAATTTTTTAATAGTACAATACAATACAAGTAAATGCACCAACACAAAGCCATGAGGATGAGGAAGTTGAACATATGTACGAAGAGATTAACAAAATCATGGAAGAAGAAAAAAATGCCACTACACCATAAAAGGAGATTTTAATGCTAAAATCGGTCAGAGAAAAGAACAAGAGACTTGGCACTGCCTGGGAAAGCTTGGCATTGAAGTAAGAAATGAAAGAGGAGAAATACTGCTACAGTTTGGTGAGGCAATGGATAATATCTCTATTGATAAACTTCACCAAATACTTAACAAAATATGGAACGAAGAACATATACCGAACAATGGCGTAAAGGAATTCTTGTAAAACTACCAAAGAAACACAACAACTCCTTCTGTAGCAATTGTCACAGCATTTTACAAAGAATGAAGAAAGAATTAGACAAAATGTTGAGAGATGAACAGGCCGGATTCAGGCAAGAGAGATCATGTATTGACCAAATTGCCAGTCTAAGAATTATCATTGAGCAAACAATTGAATGGCAGACATCTCTATACCTAACATTTATAGACTTTGAGAAGACCTTTAACAGTATAGAACATCAAGTACTGTGGAACATCCTCAGATATTATGGAATACCTGAAAAGATCATATCCATCATTCAACAGCTCTATGATCTATGCTCTGTGATCCATGCTGGGACTCTGACAGATCCTGTTCCTGTGTCTACTCGTGTCAAACAAGGATGTCTATTCTTCCCTCTTCTTTTCCTGATGGTCATAGACTGGGTGAGGCGAACATCATACAGTACTCCTTTGTGCATAAAATGGACTTTACAATCATGTCTTGAAGACCTTGACTTTGCAGACAATATTTGACAGCTTTCCTATTGCCACCAAGACTCGCAAAACCAAGCTATCAACCTTGAAACAACTGCAAGTAGGACTATACATAAATCCAGCAAAGACGAAATCTATAAGGATTAATGCAAACCAGCTAAGCAAAACCAAAGTGAGAGATGTTGAAATTGAAAATGTTCAAGAATTCACATATCTGGGCAGTGTCATCAGTACATCAGGAGGGACAGATGAAGATATTCAATCTAGAAAAAGAAAAGCACAACAAGC
>VUQH01089580.1:6157-17481 GCA_015106775.1 Etroplus canarensis | reverse complement strand
AAGAGGGGGGGGTTGAGTGTGGGGGGGGGGGGGGGGGGGGCAGAGAGAGAGATAGAGAGAGTGAGTTTTGTGACCTTGTGAAGTGTCCCCGCGTGTTGTGTGTAGACAGAAACTGACACAAAGAATTGTGTTTCATCTTATTGTGACACTTCATTGTTTTGTATAAAGCTGTACAAAAACGTCAAACATTTCCTGCATTTTAGTGTAAAAAGTTGTTCTCTTTGTTATTTGCTCATATTTATGCGTAAGTTTTTGAAATTCACACTTTAAATTTTCATTCTGAGTTATGAAAACGGTTCTTTAAACAGGTTTGTGATTTTCAGAGTTAAAAAAAAAAAAACCAAACTTTTTCCTACTCAGATTTTAGGTATTTGTGTTATTTTGGGTCCAGTGTGTTGATACAGTTTGTCAGAGTGAAAAAAAAAAAACAACTTTAAATTTACAAAGTAAGGCTGTGGTGAAAAGAAGGGCACTGAACAAGGCGAGGTGAACAGTTTTTAAGGTGAAATACAAAGATAAAATCAAAAGGAGGCCAATTAGACCCCAGAGCGTTAAGCAAGACGTGCTCACAGTTTCCCACAGGCTGCCGACTCACACTAACCAGGCTTAAACTGGTGTGTGGGGTTCTGATGCACACACACACACACACACACACACACACACACACTCTAACAGACTGTGGGGCCTCATTCGCTGGTTCAGTGATGAAAAACAAACAAACAACAAAAAACAAACAAAAAAAAAACAGTTACAGCAAATGCTGTGGCTGCCTGCTGCACAGAGAGCTGGCAGGGAGGTCCCCCCTCCGCGTTAATACCTGTACGTTTACATAATTACGCCGCCAAACGGCATGCTGGGTACCATTTGTTAGCATAACTGCTGACAGCTGGGAAAGGCTCTGTGGCTACTCAACATTCAGGAAAAGAAGTTTGGAGGATGACGCAAAGAAGAACCTCCGTCCAACTCGCTGTCATCATGTCACGCTTCCGTCCTGTCACTGTGTCAGCTTTCGCCGTGGGCGGGGCTCTGGCGGCCCGCCCGCCCGCCCCCACATTCAATATGCTGACCATCTAAAAAGAGCAGCTGGAGACATCAGCCACAGGCCTTCATATCTATCCCAGCACTGTTTAGGTTTGGGGGTTTTATTTCAGGATCAAGCCTTCACCAGCACCATTATATATTCTACACACCTGGTCCAACCACAGCGGGCTCAAGAACACAGCCACACTTTACCTGATTATTCGAGAGTCTCTGTTATAACCGCCGTCGTATTCTGTTGTTTCTTCAAGGGCTAGGAAGTCCAGATTCTGCAGTAGGAGAAGAACGCAGAACATGAATGAACATCACTGGAGTGAATCAATCCCTGCGCGGCGCATACCAACATCCAGAGAGAGGCTCACCCTGCTGCCACAGATCAGCAGCTCGATTTCCTCTGGTCTGAACAGGTACTTCAGCGGTGACTCGTTGGTGACCATGTGGAAGCCTCGCCTGAAAGCTTTGAACTGCTTCTCCACACTTTTGTTCAGCATGTACTCGGAATACTGCGCAACAAAATCCTGCACAAAGCACACACACATCAGCGGGAGCAGTTACCACACCCTGACGCACACCTCCGGGGTACGGCCGTGACACACGTTAGGGGGAAATGGGAAAGAGCTGGTAATGAGCTTTATTACTCCAAACCAGAACTGGAGAAACAAGCCATCAGAAGTCATGACTAACAGCTGGAAACAGGAGCCAGGTACTGTGAAACTGGTAAAACACACCTTTAAACCTGCACTTCTGTATCAGATACATTACGGAGGACATCGCTCAAGCTGCAGTTCACAAAATGACCACAGTGATCAGTTATCATGGTAACCCTGGTCCACCTCAAATGTTTGAGCTTAAACTCCCAAACGAAAAAGATCTGTTTACCCAGATCTGTTAAAGTTTCTGCAGACACAGGTTAGAGGACACACAATACAGGTATTTATTATAACTTCATTTTCATACAGGTTCCATTTGAGTGGCTGCGGTAAAGCGGTGAGTGTCCTGTTTGAACTCAACCATTCACTGGGTTCCATTCTGTGTGTGTGAATGAATGAATGAATGTAAATAATGGGCGCTGGAGCTCTGCACACACACACACACACACACACAGAGCAGATTAACATGTGGTGGTTTCACAAGAGGAAGTCACCCACCATTTTGCACTGCTGACAGGCTGATGGTGAGTTAAGGAGAAAACCCACAACATTTTTGCAGTTCCCACATCACTTACCCTGCATGCAGCATAAAGTGGTGGCTGGAGACAGGGTGGGCATCTCGTCATATCTAAAATAAAACTAAACATCAGACCTAAAGGCCGAGAAACGGCACGTGCTGTCTCTGCATTCTGCTGCGTCTCACAGCCTCCGGTCAAAGCCACGCTGCTAACTCTACTTCTGGGTAAAGGCAGTCTCACTGACAACCCGTCCACAAACACCAGCTTGCTTCAGCTGAATGCAGAGCTTTAAGCAATTTAAGATGACACACCTACCCGGACATGTCAAACGGCTTCGTGTTCAGCTTACCTTTCGGTTTTCGTTTGTGACGGGAATCTTGTCTCCGTTTTCCCTTAAATCATACATAAGTGCATTCCCAAACAGATCTGTCTGAGATATCTGGAACGTGATCATCATGTCTTCCTCCACGCTGCCCTCGTACTCCAGGAGCTCCTTCAGACTCTGGTACAAAACCTGGCCAACACACACATCTTATTTAACATCCTGCCGCTTTCCTCCAAAGCTACATGACTCACACAGAAAGAAGGTAATGCTTACCGGGTTAGCATCCGCCAAGTCCCTGAAGGTTCCTTTCTTGCCCATTAACTTCCTGTAGACCACCATAGGAAAGTGGACGTCCAGGATACAGTTGTTATAGATGGCCAAACCGAGAACAATGCCAATCAGAGTGTACTGGCCCTCATTTTCAAACGATGACGGGTTGAACCAAAACAGCTTGGTATGTTCGTCGTACGTGAACATGCCTGCAGCAGGAGAAACAAGACGTGTCACCTGAACGTCAGCGACGGAACTCCTCAGACATGACTCTCACTGGAACAGCAGAGGTGTTCCACACACACATTCACCTAAAAACTACCAGGCTGAGTCTCATTCAGCTGAAGAACGGAAACAACTCAGTTTTGGAGGATCTGCATCATGTCCTTCCGCCGTATGACCAGGGACCCTGTAACCCTTTGTCTGTGAGGACAACCGTTACATCCAGAAAAAGCTCAGAGGCACTACAGCATTTGCCAGCCTGGACACACAGGCTGTCATTACAGACGTACCAGAGAGGAGAGGGCAGAATACAGCATAAATGATCAGTGGGATTTTATTTTACAGTTTCTACTCTGAGCACTAAAAGCACTTTTTATTACAAGCTTCATTCATCCATCCACACAGCACTATCACCCACACACAGATCCATGAGGAACATGGCCTGGACGAGCCAGAGATCGAACCACCAACCTCCTGATTGGAGGGCAACCCGCTCTACCTCCCGAGCCACAGATTGGTGAAGCTCTGCAGCTGCTGTATCTCTAACCAAACACTAACTGGGAAGGACAAGTGTTTCTCCCAAACGTCTGCCATAAGAATCCTGATAAGGATCAATCTTTAGATGAACAGCCCTCTGATCAGATAAATGACTGTGACTGGATAGACCCAGCTTTGATTCTGCCTTAGTGACAGTAACAGGACCTCCTGCTACAGCTTCATGACCACACTGTAGGAGACGTGCATGTGCAAACTGTATTTCTGTGTCAGTGCCTCACATTTTAACTCGCTAGTTGTGAACCTCAGTGCGAGCTGTCCCCTGAGGTAAAGCTGCTGTTCTGTGTCTTACTGTTGGTGGATTCTGGTGAGTTTAAAGACTGAAACCTGACAGCTCTGCTAAAACATCCCAGCGAAGAGATGAAAACACCAACTCCTGATGTTTGGGAAAACCATCTCTCTGTGCGCCAGATCTGTTCTGTATCAAGCAAAGCTCGAGATGGGACTGCGTTTACATCCCTTACTGCGAGGAGAACCAATCTCTATCCATTCTTATCAAATGGATACAGGACATTATGTACTTCCTGGGGTGGAAAAATTATGTTTACACTTAAAGGAACCACTCAGCACTTCTCAGAGACCTGGACCCCTTTTCTGAATTATTCTGGGGCATGAGAGAAACAATGAGGAGGAGTAGTTCATATGTGTGGGTTATTATTTTGTGTTTACTCTATTCACTCCCTTCTGTTCATTTTTTTGGTTCTGTATTACTATACATTATAATTTCAGTAGCAATGTGTGCACCACTGATATATTTTGTTTCTGGGAGTGATGTAAGGAGGGTGGTTTGCTGAGGGTTTCATAAGCTTGTGTAGATGATATTACGACGCATTTTCAGTTGTGAATGTTGAGAGAGGGTTAAAAAAGGAGATGAAAACACTCTAATACGCATACTAACAGGTTCAGGTTCTCCTTTAACCTGAGGAACTGACACTCGCCCACTCCATTTTTCCAGCTGATGGTGTCCTCACAGGTATAGAACAGGATAAAGGAATCTCTTCTTGTGGACATATGTGTCTGTCCCCGGTGTCAGACGACAGAATAACTATAAAATACTGACTTTAATACAGCCAGTTAACTACATGCAATAGCTGAGGCCCAGACTTGTGTATATGTGACGATGTGGGACAAAGTCTACAGCCACATGCTAATGACAAAGACCAAGCTGGATTTATGAGTGTCACATTCAGGTCTGTAATGGCAGTGTGTCTCACACACAGTATGCTCATTGAGCTGCACTGCTCCTATTGGCTGCTTCTCTCTGTCAATCACCGACCTCTTCCTGAAAGGGGTGGGGCCAGCAGCCGTTTCAGTTTGATTTAAAGCTACAGAAACTGAAGCGGACTGCGACACAGCTGCACAGGCCTGGTGCAGAAAACCACCCGTGAGGTATTTGGGGCTGAAAGTTGAAATGGACATTGTGGGAACATGTGAGACCAGTATTAATAAGTCTTAAAGTGTTTGAGACCCTTAAAGAAACGTGTTGATCACGCTTCATACTGAGCTCAGCAACAGAAAAGCTGGTTTACATTGTTTTCTTACCAATATCTGGGTTGAAGATCTCCTCCACCACCAGCTGAAAGAACTCTTTGGAAACGCCTCCTTCATCAACACCTTGCTCTCCTTCAAACTCCACATACAGCTGCTTCTTCAAGTCTGCAGGATTCTCCATGGCTATCATTTCCAGCTACAGGGACACAGCAGAAACACATCAGTGCAGATCCAACCTAAAACCCAACTCAAAGGGATGCTGAAGTGTCTGTACGAAGCCGGTACTGCACATACCCTGACCAGAGCATCATCGATGATGTGGTCTCTGCGCACTTTGAGCCTCAGGTACGGGTTGAGCTGCTGACCCTGAACCAAGCTGTACAGCACGGTGATTCGCCGCTCACTGTACATGCGAATGCGGTTGTCGTAGTACAGACCCAGGTTCTTGGTGACGGCGTTCAGGATGAAGGGGCAGGTCATGAAGGAGAATTTGTTTTCAGTTTCAACTTTAAAGAAAGTGTAGTCCTTGTCCATCTCCAACACCTCGTTCAGAGGCTCATTGACAAACTCCTCAAAGGGAATGAGCGGTTGCCGGCAATCACTGGTGCGGATTCCCAACTCTGTCTCCAGCGGGTCCACACGAGGGCCCTTTTTGTTCCGCCGTTCCTCGCCCAGCAGCTCCTGAAGGGTGAGGTCACTGGACTCCGGAATGGGCTCCTCATCTTCTTCCTCATTGTGCTCCATGTCAAGGTCGCCACCTAGCACATTTGCATAGTAGACGATCTTCAAGCACTTGGTGGCCGCGACCACTGCATCGTCATCGTTGACCAGGTTGCGGCTGTTGAACTCGTTACTGATCACCTTGTAGGTAATGAGCTGCTGGAAGGTCTCCACCATGCGCCGAATCTGCTCGGTGCTGTAGTGCGACCACAAGCGTGCCAGCTTGGCTTGGGCTGCCAGCGGGAGTTTGCTCATGGCCTTACAGAACTGCGGGAGAGCGATCTCCAAGTACTCTGGGCTGTGGAGGTTGCTGTTTTCCATCACTATTACAAAAAGGTTTAGGTAGTTTGGGTCTCGTGAATACACGTTATGGTATGTCAGGTCACACTCCACGTTAGGCGAGAGGTAGACCAGTGCATTCAAGAAGGCAGCCTCTATTTTGTCATTGGACAGGAGGCGCTCGTAGACCCTCCGCACAGCTTCAATGTCGACTGAAACCTCATCGGGGGCCAGCTTTTGGACATCATTTTCCCCTGAGGAGCACTCGCCGAGCCGTGATGATGAAGAGGAGGTGGGGGAGTCTTCCTCCATGGCCGTAGCGGAACACGCAGCTGCCTCCTTCTCATCTTCATCCTTGTCCTCATCCTTACCTTGGAGGGACTTGAGCTCCTCCTTAGTATGTGGTTTGGATCTCCGAAAGCTCTGCACCAGACCCTCGGCACTGGAGAAAACCCGACCGATGACCCGGATCAGAGGGGAGTAATCCTCCTTTTCCCCACAGATGTCCAGGATCTCATACACTTTCTCCTCCGTCAGGTAATTTACATCTACACACAGACGCAACATCATAAATCGATCATAAATCATGAGTGACAACCTCACTGAGCTCAAGCTGTAAATCCTTGATGCCTGGCATCAACTCACCTTTAAAATTGTCTCGTACAGAGTGGACATCTTTATGGTTCATCTTCTGGTTGCTGCAGGCCGAGTTGCTGTGAGCGCTGCTCTCCAAATAGGTGGAAGCCGTGCCTTTCTTCGAAGGGTGCGGGTCACATAGCTTGGCATTGACTTTGTAGAGCTCCAGGGCTTTGACTGCCGCTGCATTGTTATCCATGCGGTTGAAGCCAACTGACGAGGCACACCATGAGTTGGAGCAAGACTCATTCCCACAGCCCTCCGTTAACTGGTGGTAGTAGCGCTCTATCAGATGCTTGGCAGCTGCTCGCTTCCTGCGTTCACAGGTAAAGCACAACAGGGTAAAAGCACTGCGTAAAGACATACAGTCCTCAAAAAGCACTGAGCATGATAACGGCAGATGTGAGACGACTCCCATGTCTGCCCCGCTTCAGATTCATTTACACTTGATGTCAACAGATAATTCCAGGTAGGTCGAATCCTGAGCTTCGGCTGACATGAGGCGTCCCGACACCTTTTCAGCGTTTAGCAAACGCTTCAGACCAGCTGTCAAAGAGACCACCCAGCATCATCAAGGTGTTTAATGCAGACTCCTTCCTTCTCAGGGAGTTCTCTGCGTTTTAGCATCTTGAACAGGAATGAGGAACATCAAACTAAATTCACCTTTTTATACCCAGATGTGAGCCGGCTCACTGGGCTTATCCGAGAGGTCAGGAATTAATCAAGTAGTACATTCAACCACTAAAACTCATTTTCTCTTCAGGAATGCAAGGAAATAACTACAATCTCACATCTTCATTAAGAAATAATAATATGCTTTACTATTTTTTCTGTTCCCTTGTATTCTCCCCAAGGGGTCGCCACAGCAGATTAATCTGTATGGAGCTGCCAGGCAGGAGGAGAAGAGGAAGACCACAGAGAAGATTCATGGATGTAGTGAAGGAGGACATGCAGAGGGTTGGTGTGAGGGAAGAGGATGCAGCGACAGGGTGAGATGGAGGCAGATGATCCACTGTGGCGCCCCCTAACGGGAGCAGCCGAAAGAAGAAGAAGAAGAAGAAGAAGAAGAAGGAGAAGAAGAAGAAGAAGAAGAGATAGTTTGACAGGTTTTTTTCACGCTGGATGTCCTTCCTGATGCAACTCTCGATGGTGAGAGGGGGTTGCGTCCCCAAACAGTAAATTTGAAAATTCATGGATAGCAATAATAATTTTATTTTATCATTAAAATGTTTTGTTTAAAGAGCTTCTACATACTGGTGCATTAACAATTACAGAAACATACAAATCAGAATCAGAATACTTGATTATCGTTATCTAATTACCAATGTTGTTAATTTAGGGCAGCTATAGTATAACCCTTACACTGGGTGGTGGGCTGATACATTTTTTAAGCTCTGTATACATTTGTCCATCATCTAATGCTTTTCTGGGAGTTCAGGTAACAGAGGCAGCAGCTGGAGCAGAGAAGCCCAGACTTTCCTCTCCCCAGCCACCTCCTCCAGCTCTTCTGGGGGAACACCAAGGCGTTCCCAGGTCAGCTGGGGGAGACAGTCTCTCCACCGTGTCCTGGGTCTTCCTTGGGGTCTCCTCCCAGAGGGATGTGCCCAAAACACCTCCAGTGAGAAGTGTCCAGGAGGCATCCTGATCAAATACCCGAACCACCTCAACTGGCTCCTTTCGATGTGGAGGAGCAGCGGCTCTACTCTGAGCCTCTCCTGGGCGACTGAGTTCCTCACCCTGTCTCTAAGGGTGAGTCCAGCAACTCTGCAGAGAAAGCTCATTTCAGATGCTTGTATTCGTGATCTCATTCTCTCAGTCATTACCCAAAGTTCATGACCACAGGTGAGGGTAGGAACATAGATCGACCAGTAAATCAAAAGCTTTGCCTTAGAGCTCAGCAGCCGCTTCACCACGACAGACCGGTACGACGTCCACATCACTGCAGACGCTGCTCTGATCAGTCTGTCAATCTCCCGCTCGATACTCCCCTCATTTGTGAACAAGACCCTGAGATACTTGATCTCCTCCACTTGGGGCAGGACCTCATCCCCAACCCTACATGTAAATGCATATTGTTGACATAAACCCTGCTGAAGGTCTGACCCTGGTGATTACACCGACAGTGAAGCAGGTGCTGAGTAAACCGTAGCCGAGCAGTGTGGATGAGGTTTGTTGGGGCAGCCTGGCTCGTCCTGACAGGGTGACAGCAGCAGCATGCAGGAAGCACATATATGACTGTAACATGGTGTCAGCACAGCTCTAACAGGAAGACCAGACATAAAGAAGTGAAAGGAGAGCAGAAGTAGAGCCAGCTGCAGACTGACACTGGGTGACTTACATTCGGCTTGCTTCTGGGTTTTCTATTTCAGGCTCCTCGGTTTCTCTAAATAAGAGCAAGCACAAAGAAGAGGTGATGACGGATGTTCTGCTGAAGAGCATCACAGTGTCTGCAGAATGTAATGTTACAGCTACACACTTCTGAAGGAGGAGAAACAGTGCTGCAGCAGAGGAGGAGCGACCTGCTGCCGCTGACTTAGCACACCTAATGCTAGTTAGCTTTATTTCAACTATTACCCGCACAGAACTTTACAAAGTGACCCACTAACACCTTTACATCATTTTAGTTCAGCCAATGCTGGGTATAAACTTTGCCCTAATAGGCTGCTTAAAACAACACAGCCTTCGCGTTCAAAGAGCTACCAGCAGCGGCTAGCAAGCTAACTAGCTAACTAGCCGCCGCTGGTACCGCTCCTCCAGCATCCCCGACCCTTTTCTGAGAGCGTCCCCACCTATCGGCTCCTCCGGCGGGGCTAGTCTCGGCCTGTGGTGGCGCACACTCACAGTCCTCCTTCTCGTCGGAATTCATACGAGACTTTATCCCGGCAGTTTGTTATCCTGTTGCTGTTGGTGGATGCGTCGGGTCCTCGGCGGCTCGTTCGCGGGCGAAACAGCACGGCGCTTTGAGCGTAACGTGGATTTTGTGCGGAAAACTTCATTCACGGCCTTCCTACCGCAGGCTCGTCCCTCTGCCGGAGCTCCGCAGCCATCTTCACTTCACCGTCAGCCCACAGCCCACAGTGCACCGCGCCGAGCTTCAGCAGCGGCCGGACCGGATCACAGGGAGCTGGATCCTCCCCGCCGCTGCGCCGTGTGAGGCTGGCTGTGAGTGACAGCGAGAGCTCCTGCATCCATCCTGCCTTTTAACCTGACAGAGACGAGCACCAGTGCTGTGTTTACTTTGATGGTACTCACACACACACACACACACTCTGAGCACTCAGAGCGCTTTATTAACACACACACTGACACTCCAACAGCTGCATCAGCAGCACCCTGAGGTTCAGTGTCTACCTCCTGACCCACAGCCTCCCCCCAACATTGTTTATGGTCAGAACTACACTACCGGTCACAGGGTTTAGAACATCCCAATGTTCCACTTTTTTATTAAAATTCAAGCAGTTCAAGTCCAGTGAATAGCTTGAAATGGCACAAAGGTAAGTGATGAACTGCCAGAGGTTACAAAAGTAAGGTTACCTAAATCTGAAAAATAATGTACATTTCAGAATTCTACAGAAAGGCCTTTTTCAGAGAACAACAGGTTGACAACTTAAAGCTGTTCTGCAGCAGTGGAGGTAGATCAAGCCTTGAACCCAAGATAACAAGGAAACAGACACAGTACAAAGGTAATAAATACAAGGACTCAAGGAAACATGAACCAACACACTGAGACTAGAGACAAGGAGGCTGAATACTGGAAAACATGAGGAAGACACAAAGAAGCAATAACTAAACATGAGCTGGGGCAGGAACAATGACAGTAAAACATAAGGCACACAGCAAAGGGGATGCAACCAAACTGGGAAGAAACAAGAATGAGACAGAAAAAAGGAAAACCAAACAAAACCTAGTCCCAAAAACCACAAACCAGAACACACAGTCTCCAGACCTGAACCCTATCCAGCTGGTTTTGGATGAACTGGACAGAAGAGTGAAAGCAAAGCAACCTAAAAGTACCACACATTTATGGAAACTTCTGCAACAGAGTTGGGAAGAACTTGTTGAAGGATATTTGATTTCCATTGTAGAAAGAATGTGATGAGTGTGTTCAGCTGTTAGATCCAAAGGTGGCTACTTTGATGAGTCAACAGTTTAGAATCTCTACAAATTGACCATCATAAATGTGTCAATGTGATTAGAGTGTTTTATGCCGAACCTTCTCAGTCACCGCAGGAAGAAGAGACGCTGTCTCACTGACCTGATGATGATGTCAGTATGGCGTGACCAGCTGAGATCCTCGCTGATGTTGATCCCCAGGAACCTGAAGCAGCTGACTCTCTCCACTGCTGCTCTCTTGATGTGGACAGGGCCATGTCCCCCTCTCTGTAGCCTGCCGTAGTCCATGATCAGCTCTTTGGTCTTGCTGATGTTGAGCAGGAGGTTGTTAAATTTGCACCATGAGGTTAATGCTTCAACCTGCTCTCTGGCTGCCTCATCGTTGTCGGTGATGCAGCCAATGATGGTGGTGTCGTCAGCAAACTTGATGATAGTGACATAGGTATGCCTGGAGGTACAGTCGTAAGTGTACAGGGAGAAAAAGAGGGGGCTGAGGAAACAGCCCTG
>VUQH01089574.1:3248-18743 GCA_015106775.1 Etroplus canarensis | reverse complement strand
GACATAGGTACTTTAATACATTGTATCTGGGAGTGCCCTGTCATTCAGTTTTTCTGGAAAATAGTTGTGGACAATCTGAGCAAATGGCTGGGAAGTGTCATACCATTATCCCCCAGACTATGCTTACTAGGGGATAGAAGCCAAATACAAAATATACCAAACGGAGAATTTTCGGTAATTATGACAGGGACTATAACAGCTGCCAGGACAATACTCAAACTGTGGAAAACTCCCAAACCCGAGTGGATAAACATTATGATAAAAACTGCTTCTTATGAACTTATGCTTAACAGGATGAACAATAGAAACAAGATCAAATCATTAGTCTGGGACTCATTTTGGATCCACATCACACTGCCTGAAGAGCCTACAACTTGAATGCCTTCCTCTGAATGTTTTCAGCACTTTAACCTGTTGTATGAATATGCTTTCCAGCTATGTAAATATCAACATGTTCTCTATATGAACGCTATCATTTATATTATACTCTCTTTGTTTTTGTTTTACCATGCCACTGATGTTGCTTACAATGCGCATTATAGAAATGTCCCACATTGTAAAATGCTGTACTGTCAAACACCAAAGACATAAGAAATAAAAACTTGAATTATAAAAAAAAAGCTTTCTGATCACCTACATTTTTATATATGACATTTGTATTATGTGTATATGCCAATTTTGAATTGACTTTAGCAACACAATCCTAAGAAGTTGATACAGCACCTGACTGCTGGAGAGATTGTTACAGGATGTCATGCTATTGGAATACTTGCAGAATATGGTTTTGCTTAAATAAGGGGGTTATCTGAAAAGGACATCATCTGGATGGCAGCATGAGTCGCTCCAGAATCTGTTCAAAATGAATGGTGCCTTCACAGATGTGCAAGTTACCCATGCCATATGGATTATTTCACCCCATCACTAATGCTTTTAAACTGTGCACTGATATCAAGCTGAATAGTACCTCCTGTTTAGAATTTTACTTTTTGAATGGTCAGACAACAGGACCGTTCTTAATTTTACTACTGTTTCATTCCATCCAGCATTTCCAGATTTTGTTTATATGTATTTTTTCTTAAAAGACTCTTAATGTGCATTTGTGGATGCGGCATTGCCCAAAGTGTTCCTGAAATAAATACTCTGATTCTGATTCTAATATGTAGGGAGTAAAAGTAAAAAGCTGTCAGGAAAATGAATACTTAGGTAAGGTACAGGTACCTGAAAACTATTTAAGTACAGCAACAAGTTATTCGTAATTCTATACTTCCCACCTTTGGAGGCCATCCAGTGGGTCTCACTACAGAAACTTGTATGTTTTCAATGTAGTGCTGATTGAAACTCCATTCAGTATTGGTTTGAACTTGACCTTTGTATTTAGGGATTTGTCTGGATCTTTCAATGACACAATATTTTAAAAAAACCCTCCAAATTATTTCTACACTTAAATTGAGAAATGCTATTCTTTAACTGTTGAGCTATATTTTTTCTTCTGACATTTTCTTTGAGGTGCTCTTTTTCTAAACCCAAATAACCAAAGAATTTTAGAATCAGAATCCTTTAATAATTTCCACCAAGTAGGCATTACATTACTATAGGCATTGCACAACTTTTCAATTAATTCTTGATTTTAACATTTGCTATATTTTTGGACTATTTAAAATCAAATTTAGGTTCTAAATTCTATGCAAATCATATCGCCGTTTGTTTTTTTCATTTCACACAGAATCCAAACTGTTTTGAAAACAGGCTTGTACTATATACTATATGTAAATATTCAAATATGAATTAAAAAAATACACTTAAGTATCACCATCAAGTAAAAAGTGAATGATGTCGAAGATTAAAATACTCAGATCTTCTTGTTCTTGTTTCAGCCGCTCCTGTTAAGGGTCACTCTATCCCTTGCATCTTCTTCACACCTGTCACACCAACCCTCTTTATGTCCTCCTTCAACACATCTATGAACCTTCACTGTGGTCTTCCTCTTCTACTCCTCCTTGACAGCTCCATCTTCAACATTCTTTGTCCAATATATCCAATGAGCTGTCCCTCTGATGTTCTCATTTCTAACCCATGCCCAGCAAAAATCTCAGCATCTTCAACTCTACCACCTCCAGCTCCACCTCCTGTCTCCAACCCAAACATCAGAGCAGATATCACTACTGTCTTGTAAACCTTCCCTTTCACTCTTGTTGCTATTCTTCTGTCACAAAGCACCCTGATACTCATCTCCACTCACTCCACCCTGCCTGCACTCTTTTCTTCACCTCTCTTGTGCACTGTCCATTGCTTTGGATAGTTGACCCTAAGAGTTTAAACTCATCCACCTTCATATCCTCTGCTTTTTGCATCTTTGCCATTCTACCTGCATACCTCCACCTGTCTTTGCAGACCACAGTGTCATCTGTGAACATCATAGTTCAGAATCCCAAGATTTCTGCCTGACCTCATCTGTCAGCTTGTCCACATAATACATTTTTCTGATATTTTAGTAACTTTCATTTGATGTCAAACATAAACAGATAGCTACATTCACTTCAAGTTACATGTAGATTTTTCTGTGTATTTTTTCTATAAATTGCACGTGACATGTAATTCATGAAGTAACTTATTCCGTTTTGTCAATAATATTGATGATGGTGATAATATTTAAAATGTCACACTCTTTTAAACGTGTGCATAAAATGTATAAAAATACATCTTGTCCACTAGGTTGCTGCATATACGAGTAGAATGGGAACATGAATTAATCATAAACATAACACATTAAATGTCAGCATTGCCACTGTCTGAGTAGAGGCTAAGTAAACCTACGTGCCTCATAAAGAAGTCAACCATAAAAAAGCCATAAATAACAGTGTGTCCTTTTGGCTGGCAAATATAATTAGCTGGCGTTCATTTAAAAGGCCATTTCAATGAGGTGGTGTGAATATCAGTGCTGCAAATTTTGTTGTGACCCTTAAATGCTGATTCAGGTAAACATAATTTTGTTTCAAGGACAGTTTAGGAGGGCTTACAATATTACTGTCAATATACATGTAGAGATAAACTGCTTTTAATTGTAATTTAAATATCGATGATGATCCAAAACTGTTTCACCATTCCTGCCTAATATGCTATCAATCCATGACACTACTAGACCTTTGAAGGTATTGTGTAGTACCTGGCTCCAAGAATTCTTTATATTCTGTAAGTTGTAGGATGCAGTCAGTTCAGACCACACCAGTTCTGGCACATCCCCCAATAACTCTGCACTAGGCTGACATGTTCCCCTACATGTTCTGTTCCCCTTTAGTACATTTGTAACTGAGAGCATCTCACAGGCATTGCCCTTTAGAGATGCTCAGATCAGTTTTCTGGCCATAACAAGTGAAAGTTTCTTGAGTCTTTACAACCGCTCATTTCTCTCACAGACAACATTTTGAAGAAAACCAACCATTACATGCACTGTTGTTATGAGATAATCATTATTCGCTGCATCTTTGAGTAGTCATGTTTTTTGCTCACTGATGTACTGTACTCACAGCAGCCTGTCAGCCTCTAACTCAGCTAACAGTATACCGTCAAGGGAATCTTGCTGTTCAACCATGTAGACAGATGTTGGATGTACAAGATGTAAGAATCTCTCTACTGTAATATTTTTCCTAAAGCCTACTGGTTCTCCTCAGGGGAGATGTTCAGTCCCTTCAGAGCAAAGCAGTTTAACACTATAAAATAACAAAATGTCTCATATTGTTCACTTTCTTTTCTTAGGTGTTCACCAGAGATTCATAAAACAAAAAAAGAGAACAGACAAGATTTTATAAAGATATATAGAGAGGGTAGGATGATTTGTGTGTGTGTTGGATCTAATCCTGACCCCCTGCTAGTATTTCATGGGCCCATTTGACCACTGTAGCCTATCCTGTGCCCCCATTTATTGTGATTGTATGGAGTTATTGAGGAGTTGGACCTATTAGGCGGGGAGCTGCCATAGCTGTCTGACTACCAATTACTAGCCAGCATCTAGGTGCAGCCTGCCCTGAGTTAGGGAGGGGTAGGGGATTTTGTATGGGGGTGGTGGAAGGATATAAGGGGGGCTGGGGATGTTGGGTAGAGGTTCTCAGGAGACCTGCCACAGCAGCACGTCGTTAATCAATCCGATTTAGACCGGACAGGGACACACTTAGTCGCAGCTCCCGCCAACACTGCCGTGGCAGGGGAGAGAAAGAGTGTGCGTGACCTGCATCTTATTTCAGCGTGTGGACACAAAAAGATGGATAGATGGGTCCAGAATGAAGAGAAAGGAAAGGGGTGGCGAATTGGAGAGGGATGATGGAAGGGGCATGAGGTGTGGAGGGAGAGACAACAATTAATGGAGTGATGTGAGTTGAATTAGAACAAAGGAAAAATGTATTGATTTATTACTGTCTTAAGGAGAGGAATAAAAATGTTCACCTTGTTGACATGAAAGAAAACCCTGTAGCCCTGTAGAGAGAAATATATTTGATAAAATTGATGAAATTGGAAAAAAAAACTAATTATTGTTAAATAGAGGAGGAGAAATGGTTAGTTTAGTCTGATTTGACTTTGTGATCACAAGAGATCAGAGAAGTTTGATGACTGGTAGAGATGATGGACCATATCCTTAGTCAGACCCAGAGGAGGAGACAAGGATGGAGTTAGGGTATCCTATTTGCATTCATTAATATGTATGCACATGTGCACTTTATTTTCCACTATTAAATGGATTGTCTGCTTGAACAGTTTGTTACTCACCCAGTGATAGTGCAATTTATTATAAGGAGATTTGCTTACCAAGTGCGAAAACAACTCAGATTTTACTGAGAGTGGATGAAATAACAGACACATTTAACAGCATCATAAATAAAGATGCTCTTTTGTCACCAGAAAAGCTGTTCAACTAAATCCTGGGATACTGGACTGTTTTTCTAGAAGTAGGCATGCAGCATTAAATCTAGTAGGTTGTGTTGAATTCTGTAGGGGTTTTGGTCCCTTTCTGGTGCATTTAATTATTTGTATGGAATCTGTCATCTTGGAATGTGGGACCAGGGTTAAGTGGTATCATGTGAACTTATATCATTAGATGTAAAGGCTAAATCCTAAATGACAGGTCACGACTGAACCATACCACCTAGCTGGTCGAGTTGCAACAACAGACTGGTGGACACAGGCTTAACTTGAGAGACTTGGACCACATTATGAATCTTCATGGTCTGTGGCAACTTAAGGTGGACGGACACAGAGTTAACCACTTTCTCTATGACAAAGGATCCGATATACTTTGGAGAAAGTTTACAGGAATCAGACTTTTAATGGAATATCTTTTGTAGAAAACCATACTCTCTGAACTGGTCTGTAGTCAGGGCCAGATATCCGATTTGCCCACCGTTTGTTTTGTCCCGCCATCCTCATCAGAGCTGCCTTGGTGGACTGCCAAAACCTCCAACACAGATGAAGGTGGTATAATACAGGGGGTACCGTAATATCATCCTCCTGGACCGGGAACAGAGGTGGCTGGTAACCTAAAGAGGCTTCAAATGTAGAGAGACCAATAGCAGATGAAGTAATTGAATTATGGGTATACTCAATCCAAGGAATGAAAGAGCTCCAGGAGGCGGGATTGGTGGATGCCTTGCAGCAAAGGGTTGCTTTCAATTCTCGATTTACCTTCTCTGTCAGACCATTTGTCTGGGGGTGATAGCCAGAAGAGAGACAAACTGTGGCGCCAAGGCCTGTGCAGAACACCTTCTAAACTTGGAACGTGAACTGAGGACCACAATCCCAGACGATATCTTGTACCTGGAGCTCTGCCTTTTGAAGCACTGTGGGAAGCTTGGTCAGAAGCACAAAATGCACAGCCTTGGAAAAGCGATCAATAATGTTGAGTATGACAGCGTTACCATTGAATGGAGGAAGGCCAGGGCCATATGTGACCAGGGACAGCCAGGCACCAGCAGAGGATGGCACTGCCCCACAGGTGGTGAGTTAGAGAACTCATTTTTGAACACAGGTAGAACAGACAGACACAAAGGAACAAACACCCTTCTCCATAGTGGGCCACCAAAAACATTATCATATGGTAGACCCCTGAGTGACATGTAAAGTTTGCCCTGTGCACCCATTGCAACAACTGGGACCTCACCACACTGGGCTCAGGGCGTCTCCTGGGTCTGGTTTCTTCTGCAGAGCTTGAGGGACAGCAGAATCGATCTCCCAGGTAAGAGCTCCAACAACACAGGAAAAGGGCAAAATCTTCTCAAGTCCCTCCAGCGAATCTGAGGGAGAGAACTGCTGGGAAAGAGCATCAGGCTTAACATTGTGTTATCCAGGCCAGTAGGTTATAGAGAAGTTAAATCTCCCAAAGAAGAGAGCCCGCCGGGCTTGGTGAGGATTTAACCTTTTAGCAGACTGAATATACATGAGATTCTTGTAGAATAGAATAGAATAGAATAGTTACTTTATTGTCATTCGAACACACACCAGTTAGCGCACATTGGAATGAAATTTCGGCATACTGACTCGCGATTGGGCTGATAGATATAAATATAGTCATTGAAAAATAGATAGAAAAGGAGCCTAAGATATCTATATACACCCAAAAATATGAAAAATTATAGCTGGAAAATATTTGTAAGAACTGTACAGGATAAAAGAAAATAAATAAATATATTACACAGCAATGTAGCAGCAAGGATCAACCTACCATGTAAACACACAAAATTTTTAAAAATTATGTGGAGAAATTTTATAGACAAATATAGTAGAAAAATGTAACAGGGTTTGAAGGTAATTATATTGCATGGCAATATAGCAGCAAAAGTCAGTATTCATTATCATGTCAATCTTTTTGCACTGCCCTAATGTAGGGTCATTTTTAAAAAGTCCAAAACGGATCAGAATGTTCTTAGTGCAATGGGGGGGTTTAATGAGAGTTCAAGAGTTTGATGGCTTGGAGAATGAAACTATTGCACAATCTGGCTGTCCTTGTCCTGATGCTGCAAAACCTCTTCCCAGAGGGCAGCAGGGAGAACTGTCTGTGGTGGGGGTGGGCGGAGTCCTTGGATGATTTTATGGGCTCTGTTGAGACAGCGTTTGTGTGCAATGTGCTGGTTGGATGGAAGAGAAGTCCCAGTGACTTTCTCTGCAGTCCTCAACACTCTCTGCAGCAATTTGCTGTCTGTGGCACTGGAGCAGCCAAACCAGATGGTGATGCAGCTGGTCAGCATGCTCTGTATGGTGCCTTGGTAAAAAAAAAAGTGGTGAGGGTTGGAGGGGAGAGGTGTGCTCTCTTCATCCAGCACAGGAAGTGCAAACGCCGCTGGGCTGTTTAACCAGTGATGCTGTGTTAAATGATCAGTCCAGACAGTCGGTTATCTGCACCCCTGGAAGTTGGTGCTACTGACCACCTCCACAGTTCTGTTGTTGATGACGAGTGGTGAGCGACTGGGCTGTTTTCTCCTGAAGTTGATGATCAACTCCTTGGTCTTCCTGATGTTCAAGATCAGGTTGTTGCCACTGAACCAGTCCACCAATCGTTTCACCTCCTCTCTGTAGGACCACTCGTTGTCCTTAATGAGACCCACCACTGTTGTATCATCCACATACTTGATGATGTGATTGGAAGCATTCAAAATAACACACAGAGACATGGACTGTTGTTGCAAAGGTGGGGTGCAATGTAAATCTTACAGTGCGTTCACTTTATTTAACATCTAAGGAGTCCATGTGCACTGACAGCCTCAAACAGGTTAATCAAGAAACTGAAATTATTCAGTTACAGTTCCTTTATACTCTCTTAGCCCAATAGTATAGTGGACATGCATTGGAAATCCAGTTATATTAAATGCTAATGTACAGTTAGGTCCATTAGTGTTTGGAACAATGACACATTTTTAAAAAAAGTATTTATTTATTTATTTTGGTAATTTTGCCTCTATAGACACACAGTGTATTTTAAATCAAACAGTCAAAATTTGATCAATGTACAAAGTTTTAGTTTTAATTCAAGGTTTTGACAAAAAAAATAAATCATTAACTGTGTCTTGATAGCACTGCATTAAGTACAATTTAGTAATAAGTAGGAAAGAACTCACCATACAAACAGTGTTTGTTCTGTTGGGTATACTAACTTTTTGGTGATTCCACAGAAAAATAGCTAAGATATTAGGTTGAGCTGTTGTAGAAAAAACTCTGTCCAAAGTAAACAACAGCTGCAAAGTCTCATTCAGTAAGTGAGAGAAAAACATAATTTGAATCCAAAATTCTCCTTCTCTGCCGGCCTGCAATGGCATGGTGCTGCAACAGTAGATACACATGCATTATGATGATGCAAGGGTTACTTGATCAATAGTCTTAACATTTAATCAATCCACACTGTCCATAGACCTAGTTACATTTTATATCTATAATACATTTATCATGGAAAGGATTATATTCATACTATCTAGAATGGTAATACAAATTGCACTTCAAGATATATAAAGCCTATGTGTTAAACAGGGGAACAGTGTCTTTGTACTTTGTACTCAACATTAAAATTGACCCCATTTTACTGGTTGCAAATGGTTTAAAATTAAGTGTGTACACATACGAAACTATGGGAAAGTTCTAAGGGTAGTTTTCATTGCCAAAGAGTTCAAATACATCAAAAATAAAGACAAAGAAATGTTTCACCTTAGGAAAATATAAAAATGCAGGAAGTGCTCAGCTCACCCATCTTTAGTAGAGGTACGTAGTGTCAAACTGATCTTGCTTATTTTACTTATTTTACATTTTAATGATTTGTGTCATTCTGTCTTCCAGGAGCTTATTTAGCATAATATGAGCAAAGTGAGGCTAATCAGCACAGTATAAAAGGCTGCCTGTTGCCCAGTTAGTGGTTGCTGCTGGTGGAAGCCACAAGGGCACCATATCTCTTCCATGTGTAATCTTTGCAAATTTAAAATGCTTGGTGAATGGAAAAACACAACTTGGCCTGCTCCCTACTCTGCTTCCCAGAAACAAAATAAGAATACCTTATTAATCCCATGGGGGAAATTGCTAGCATTACTGGCACTCCATTCAGTATACATAAATATTGATAAGAAGATAGCAGTACATGTAATAAGATATATACTATATATATATATATATATATATATATATATGTATGTATGTATAAAAACAATGTTCAATGAGTCAAGAAGCATGTACACAGTAGGTAAATATCTTCATTATTACAGTCCAACAAGTCAGTGGTCATTTGTAACAGATGCAGTCCCACAAAATTCACTTTACAAAGTCAGACAAATTAAAAGTAGAACTAAAATTAATGGCTTTTTATTTTAAAAAAAAAAGCAAGGAAAGAAATGACATATTTAGTTCAGTATCACTTTATTGTGGTACATGCTTTCAAAAGCCTACACATCTGCAGTATTCTATTGATTGTGTTATTTTCATTTTGAAATATATCCACTGTAGTTATCCAATGCAGCAGTTGTGATTAAAATGATAAAGATGTCATTCATTGTTTGTTAGCAGTAATATGTCTATCGGGTTCGCATTCCATTGCAGTGACAGAGATTATCTCCCTACATCTTATGTAAGATAATTATGCAGTGATTCACATAATCAAAAGTTAAGATTAACATGACATGGGCAGAAAAAAAATCCCTCAAAGCAAGACTTGCTTTGACAGACTCTTCTATAACTGACAAATGATGTACGCATTGAGGAAGCATTCATGTGTCACTCGCCAGATGCCGTTTTCTGCCATCATGGTGCAGCCTGTATTTTCAACGGATTTGTCCGGCTGCCCTTCTCCCCACTTCGTAAAGGTCAAAGGTTGGTTTTTCATATCAACCTCAAAATTCCCCTCTGCTTTTTTATTGTTGACATTGAGCCAAGCTGTTTTGTAAATTTCCCCAAACACTTGAGTGAGTGCGTTGTTCTCGTCCTCGTTCTGGGGCAATGCCAGCTCCAAGCGTTGTTGGGAGCAGAATTCGACAGCCCTGGAGAATGAGCCTCTCTCTTTGTTGGACACAAAGTATTTCTGACCAACTCTCTGGACAAAGGGGTAGTTAATAGCTAAGGAAAGAAGAACATCAATAAACAAAGTTTGGTTCAAAAAATTATATTCACAATCGCAATCAGTTTTAGTAGAAACATGAAGAAACACAAAAGTAAGAGAATAATCAGCCCCAGAGCACATAGTAAGATCCTTAAAAGCATGGATGAACTACAATAGAAATTGTGAGCCAGGTCCTCTCACCCAATATCAGTGTCTAACCTCACATATGCTCTTCTGGGCGAATGGGATATAACTTCATTGAACAGCTGTCATTGAAGTTCCTGCAGGTGTAATGTGTAGGTGGCCCAGTACTTTTGCTCGTGTAGTGTATGTGTTTTTGTATATCTGACAACAACTTCGTTGAATCATGTATGTCTTTGAAAAAAAGTACTTTTCATCCCTGATCATGATACTTACCCAGATCTAACTTGGCAAGTCTGTTCTTCAAGGGTTTGAGGTTTGGACAGCTGAGCTCAGGAGCAGCTGGATCAAACAGATCAAGTTTAGTTAGCAACCTTCATGTAGTGATCACATTTATAAATGCACAACCCCTACCAAAAAAACATCTACAGTTTCTTCTCTTTTCACATTTATCTTCCTTTCTTTCACCAAACACTGAAAGATGTCTTTTTTAAATTCAACTGGATTAATATTGGAGTAAACCACATCGGACACAAAGGAAACTTATACAATATACATTCGTCAGGATATAGAAGGGCATTATTAATTCACTTCCAAAGGCTGAAATGATTAGATGATTGCTCTATTGATCTTACTGAATGAAGTCTTTATTCCTGTGTACTTTAGGGCTGTTTTGTACAGTTGTGAGAGAAATATGAGAGAAAATATGCCACTCCAAAACTTTCTTCTAGCTCATCTAACACTGCTGATTTGCAGCTAACTTTCAGTAAAACAATCAAACCAATCAGAAGATGACAGGAAAAGATGCAGTACCTCCAGGTGTGTATTTTTATATACACCATTTGATGTATTCTTGAGGAAAACAACCAAAACAGTTGAGGCAAAATGAAAAATAACTTTGTGAGATTACAAGGCCACAAGGAGAATGACAGGAGCTGGTGACTCTGTGTCTCTGCTCTTCTGTTTCTATTGTGGCTCTACAATTACGGGTCTGTAGTGACCCAAGAGACTATAAATACAGGAGAGACAGACACGCAGTCCTCATCTGGTGCCTGCCTAATAGTGTGAACATACTTAGGCATAGGTTTCAGGGGAATGCAAGGGGACATGTCCCCACCTAAACAACAAAACAACCAGAAATCTTGTCTAAAAGATATTAAAAAACACTGACAACCAAGAGCTTGACGCGATACATTCAAAGTTGTTCCTTGTTGAAAGTGATATGTTAATTTTATGTGACATATCAGGATTGTTTTCAAAAACTTTATAGAAAATGAACCAAGGTGTCATTCATAAGTGACAGTAACACATTCAGATGCCTGCCGATGAACAAAAATGTGTGCATGTCTGAAAGGGGATTTGATGGTATTACCTTCACAGCATTTTACAAGATTTCCAGGGTCTCCAGGTAAACCAGGGAATCCTTGGTCCCCTAACGAACATAAAACAACAATAATTCTGGGCACAAATCAAATGTAAAAAAGTCTAAAGTTTGATTTGAAATGGCATTTAAAAAACTTAAAAAGAAGAAAAGGAAAAAGAAATGGCAAGTGTGAAGTAATACTATTTACCTTTTTGGCCTGTTAAGCCTGGAGCTCCAAAAGCACCAGGTGGCCCACGGGGCCCACAGGGCCCAGCTGGCCCAGGAATCCCGGGAAATCCTCGCTCTCCTTTTGCACCGGGAAAACCAGGGGGACCTACAAGCTGAGTGAAGCTGACAGGGGCCATCAGGCAGAAGAAGCAGGACAAGAGAAGCAGCCTCATCTTCTCAGTGCAGAACTGAAATTTTGATTCAGTAAAATTCAGGCTCTATCATTACATAGATTGTGTACCTGATTCTAAGTGTATAAATAAAATCATTCATAAAATTATATTAATTCAAAACAAAGAGTGATAAATATTGTAATTGTAGAGGTTTTCCATGCACACTTGATAATTGTGGACTCTGCCAATATATTTTAAACAATTATCCTACCGGCCAAATGCATTTTGAAATCAGTAGCAAAATGTAATCTTTCTAATTATCAAGTTGTGCTTCTTTAAGCACTAAACAGACATCATGCTGCTAAAAAGTGATTTAAAAACTCTGGATAGAACTACATTTAGTACAATAAATAAGCAAGAGAGAACTCACCCTACAAAGGAGAAGTCATTTATTGGGTGTGCTGTTGCTTCGCTTATTCCACAGAAATACAACTGAGGTATTAGCTACAAGTGATGTAGGAGGGATTCAATCCAAAGTAAACAGCTGCAAGGTCTCATTAGGGATTGTCCTCATTTCTCCCTCTTTTCTAACCAAATATTCCACAGTGTTTTGACACTTTATAGAATATATGAAATTGCACATGAGAAAATTGATTTGAGACAGTGAAAAGTGAATAAGCAAACGGGATGATGATGATGATGATGATGATGATGATGATGATGATGATTATTATTATTATTATTATTACCTGCATTGGTCATGAGAGTCTAATACATTTAAATCACAAATTTAAAGAAATGTATGGTAGAAATATGGTAAACACAGCAGCATGTTAGAGTAATAGATTTCTGAGGGTGAGTTTTTAGTTAAGATGAGATGTTGCGTTTAGTAATATCTAAAAGTCTAACTACTGTTGCTATTTTACTAGTTACTTGTGTGTGTAGTTAAAAGGTTGACACACCAACCAAAAACACTTATTCTGTCAAATCTTTGTTCTATTGTCTGTGAATTGAATTTAAAAAAATATGAAATTGTGGTCTCTTAAACTATGATACTTACAGTACCAGCTTCTAACCTGAAAAGGTCTTCCTTTAAGGCTTTAAAGTCCAGGCAGCTGGAATGAGTAACTTCGATCAAACAGATCGAGTTTATACACATTTGCAACAACATGGAGGTCACATGATGTGCAATATCTACATATGAAATGCTTACATTGTCTTACATGTTTTTCTTTCTCTGAGCACTGAATGATTTTATTGATCACCAAAGCAGCTCAACGTGAGAAAGCCAGGGAACAGGTAGACATGAAAATGTGAACTTTTGCAAATCATGAAAAACTATACAAAATCCCCCAATGCTATTGGGTGTGAAACAAATGAAACATCACTTTAAAGCAACACCAACAGAAATTAATAGAACAGAATAGTTACTTTAATGTCATTCAAAACCTACACCAGTTAGTGCACACTGGAATGAAATTTCTGTGCGTTGACTCTCCGTTGGGTTGATACATATAAATATATTAATGTTAAAAAATAGAAATATATTGAAAAGGGACCTAAGATATCTATATATCTGATGGCTTGGGGAATGAAACTATTGTACAATCTGGCTGTCCTTGTCCTGATGCTGCAAAACCTCTTCCCAGAGGGCAGCAGGGAGAACTGTCTGTGGTGGGGGTGGGCGGAGTCCTTGATGATCTTATGAGCTCTGTTGAGACAGCATTTGTGTGCAATGTCCTGGATGGATGGAATGATTTTCTCTGCACTCCTCACCACTCTCTGCGGCAATTTCCTGTCTGTGGCACTGGAGCTGCCAAACCAGATGGTGATACGGCTGGTCAGCACGCCCTCTATGGTGCCTTGGTAAAAAGTTGTGAGGATGGAAGTGGGGAGGTGTGCTCTCTTCATACAGCACAGGAAGTGAAAATGCCGCTTGTCTTGTTTAACACATAACACAAATGCTAAAGGGCACAGAAAATATTTGAAGGGTTTTGAGACCCTTGTTGAACTATGCAAAACATTATAGGTCGCGGTAAAACGTGCAGTTTCCATTCTTGAATGAATGAAAACTGAGGACAATTTTTAAATAAATTTAATTATTATGAGAACTACATTTGCACATTTTTTTGAAGAAAAGGATTCAATAAGAAGTCTGTTGTGCTGTTTGTTTTCTGGTTCTGCCTCTGGTTTTCTTTCTTTTGGCTTGTTTATTTTTAAAAAAAGATAAGTTACTTTTAATTTTATGGCAGCATACTTAACCACTGAAAAACTGAGCCGACTGGCATTTTTAATGTGCTCTGCTGGATAAAAAAGGGTTAAACACATAGTGCCTACTTCAAGCCGCTCCTCTTCCTGGAACAGTTAAAAGCCTGATAATGCCTCCATCTTCCTACTGAGATGCGGCAGCTTCACTCTGGACTATTTACTATGAACATTTTCATTTCTCTGTAAGAGAAACTCACACAGTCATTGTTACTGAAAGGAGAAATGGCGCAAAAAGGAGCTCAGCTGGACCGAGAAACAATTTCTTGTTCGATCTGTTTGGATCTCCTGGAGGATCCGGTGACCATTCCCTGTGGACACAGCTACTGTAAGAATTGTATTAAAACACACTTTGATGCAGAGGACAGGAAGAGAATCCACACCTGCCCTCAGTGCAGGAAGACTTTCAAACCGAGGCCAGTCCTGGAGAAAAACACTGTTTTAGCAGTTTTAGTGGAGGAGCTGAAGAAGACTGGACTCCAAGCAGCTCGAGCTGATCACTGCTATGCTGGACCTGAAGATGTGGCCTGTGATGTCTGCACTGGAAGGAAACTGAAAGCCAACAAGTCTTGTCTGGTCTGTTTAGTGTCTTACTGTGAGAAACACCTCCAACCTCACTATGAATCTCCTGCTTTTGACAAGCACAAGCTGGTTGACCCATGCTCAATAAAGAAAGTGCTCGAAGTGAACCGATTAAAACTTCAGCAGAGAATCCAGGAGCGAGAGAAAGATGTGAAGCTGCTTCAACAGGAGGTGGAGGCTATCAATGGCTCTGCTGATAAAGCAGTGGAGGACAGTGAGAAGATCTTCACTGAGCTGATTTGTTTCATCCAGAAAAGAAGTTGTGATGTAAAGAAGCAGGTCAGATCCCAGCAGGAAACTGAAGTGAGTCGAGTCAAAGAGCTTCAGGAGAAGCTGGAGCAGGAGATCACTGAGCTGAAGAGGAAAGACGCTGAGCTGGAGCAACTCTCACACACACAGGATCAAAACCAGTTTCTACACAACTACCTCTCATTGTCAGCACTGTGTAAGTCTAAACACTCCCCCAGCATCATTATTCGTCCTCTCAGGTACTTTGAGGATGTGACAGCAGCTGTGTCAGAGACCAGAGATAAACTACAGGACATTCTGAGGGAGACATGGACAAACATCTCACTGACAGTCAATGAAGTGGATGTTTTGCTCTCTGAACCAGAGCCAAAGACCAGAGATGAATTCTTAAAGTATTCATGTGAAATCACACTGGATCCAAACACAGCAAACACACATCTGTTATTATCTGAGGGGAACAGAAAAGCAACAGTAATGAAAGAACTACAGTCTTATTCCAGTCA
>VUQH01089571.1:16160-28480 GCA_015106775.1 Etroplus canarensis | reverse complement strand
CTGTTGGCTAACGGCACCGGAGGCGGTCGTTGTTAACCCGGGCTGCGACCGATCCGGTATGGAAGTCGTGTTATGAATCCGCATATTTGATTTGGCACAGTTTTTACGCCGGATGCCCTTCCTGACGCAACCCTCACCATTTACCCGGGCTTGGGACCGGCACTAGGACTTCACTGGCTTGTGGGCCCCTGTGGCTGGTTTGTTTACACTGTTTCAAATGACAGTTTAACATATGTCATAAAATATGTCCAGTGAACGTGCATACTTATCCTAAAACAGTAATTTTTTTTAGGATGCATGTTTTCTGAAATATTAAGTTTAGATACGACTAGAATGTGAAGGCCATAGCAGCATTAGTCCTTTGGACAGAGAAGCTTTCTCTCTTCTCTTTCCACTCAAACTCCAACCAGTCGAGGCAGATGGATGCTCCTCCCTGAGCCTGGTTCTGCCGGAGGTCTCTTCCTGTTAAAAGGGAGTTCTTCCTTCCCGCAGTCACCAAGTGGTCGCTCACTGGGGATTTTTTGATTGTTGGGGTTTCCTCTCTAATGTTGTGGGGCCTTTGCCTTACAGTGTAAAGCATCTTAAAGTGACTTTTGTTGGGAATATAATGCCCTGTATAAATAAAATTGAATTGAATTGAAAGAATGAAGTGTGATCTACCTAAATGTGTGCCTTTCACCTTCATTTCCACACTTTTTCAGACCCAGTCACTTTACTCATTTTATTTTGTTGTCATGTAACAGTCAAATAGTATAAAGGGTATTCTGGAAGTCTCTAATATCAGCTATCCTTAATACGTGATATGTAATTACATGCTAGTAAATAGATATTTTACTGTTTACAAATAATTGAGTGATAATTCATGTTAAAAAATAATTACTAATGTCATAACTTATGTTTATGTAATGAGTTTGTATTATATAACTGCTTTATGAATTAAATGCAGTGTTGTGCAAAAATCTTGAGTCACCCCTCATTTCTTTACATTTTACTTCTAAGGAGTCAGACTTTATTGGAAATTTTTGAAGTGGTCTTTTTCATTCCAGTCCTTGTTCCTGACCTTCCTTAAAAAATTCTGAGGAGGCAAGTGGAGGACAAAAGAAGAAGCAGCAGGCCTAAAAAACCAGCGAAGATGAATCAGACCCTTCCATTGATCCAGCCACTGTTCATCGAAGACTCATCAAAAATGGTCTGAATGGAAGGGTGGCTGTCAAGAAGCCATTCTGAAGGAAAGGAAACAGGGATAAAAGGCTGAGTATGCTAAATTTCAAGAGAACTGGACTGAAATCCAGTGGCAACAGGCCTTAGAGAGTGATAAATGCAAATGTGAAATTTTTTGGTTCAAATTATTGTCAGTATGCATGGAGGTGGTTCGGAGAGAGGTACAGAAGTGTGTCTGCAGCCATCAGTAAAGCATGGGGCTGCATTTCACTCAGTGTTGTTGGTGATCTTTTCAAAATTGATGATGATGATGATGAAATGCAGAAAAGTACCATCAGATTTTGATCCATCATACAAAACCATCTGGAAAGCACCTGATTGGCAACAGCTTAATTTTTTTTTAGCATGACAGTGATCCCAAACACACTATCAAGTCAGTAAAAGCCTACCTGGACAGAAAAATACACAACAGAACAGCCATGGGTTGGCCTCCCCCAGATAGCTCGAGACTTTTACACAGTATTTAAAGGAAAAAGGTTTGACACGTGTGAACGCTTCCAGTGCTCAATCTTTGTGACAATGGTGTTTGTTAGAGTAACTTTGGAAATCAGATGTTCTAAAGTATTTTAAAAAAGAAACTGTTTAAAATTGCCTTCAAGGTTGCTGTTTTCCCATCTGTCTCTTCAGCTCAAAATGGTAAGATATCAAAGAAACAGCAGCGGGGCCTGTTTAAAAGTGGCTCACTGATGATATCGTTTCATCTGATTCCACTACAAATTGTCCTCTGAGGACCTGGATACACGGAGCTAAAACAATGTGGATTATTCTGCAGTGAAGATAAGCCTCAGAATGGAGTACGACTGAGCGAGATACTGGCACACACACAAAGATGAAAACAAAACAGCCTTTATGTTTACACAGGAGTGTCTTTAGATGCAAGATTGCATCTAAAGGCACCCAGCAGTTATGTCCTCTTAAGCTATGATGAGACATGCAGCTCTTCTCGATTGAAATCCCCACTTTCGTTCCAGAGAGGTGAATCTGCTTTTACAGTAACAGACAGTATGATTCAACCTACCTTTAACACCTCCTGGGAAAAAATCTTGTAGTGGACAGGAAGTGATGTGTTAGTGTTTCCAGACTTCCAAAAGAAATGGGTAAGCTAGCTGAACAGATCAAAAGCCCTGAAACTCAAACATCAGCAAGTGAAAATCCAAAGGTAAAACGATGTCATCATCCCGCCCACACTTGTTGTTGAGCAGGAGATTTCTGGGAAGTGTAGTGGAGACAATAAAGCAACATTTAAAACTTAAAGACGAACAGCGTGACATATTTATGCTCATCAGCAGCAGATGGGAGTTCGGCAGTTGTTCCACTGAGGTCAAGCAGCAGCAGCAGCAGCAACAGCAGCAGCAGCACAATTCAACCAAAACCCATTAACATTCCAGGCTGCACGGCCCTCAGACCAGCATACTCATAAATTACACTGACAACCTTGTTGACGAAAAGAGATAAACTCGCCCATTGTGAGACACGTTGCTCACAAATGCCATTATGATTGGGCTGTTTTTGGGCCGACAGCGTGGAAAACAACGTGCCGAAGGACCAAAACAAAACAACATAACTTGTTTTTGTCAGGCAGCCAGCATTTTCCTTTCCTCTCTTTCTAGAATCGGGTGAGATGAGGTGAGGTGGGGGGCGGACCTTTTGTTTTCTTCCACTGAGAATAAGCACTCCAGTAAAAGTGGAAGGAATAGCGGGGTCGTGTTTATTTGCAAAGCTGCAGGTGGCTGCGTTGACCTGCTCTTGAAGTCCCCCGACCACTCGCGTTCTTTTCTCCTCTCAGACCCTGCTGTTTGTTCACTTCTTCCACCACATGCTCCAGTATTTCCTCTTCTCTTTCTCTGCTGTTTGTGCCCAGGCAGCGTTCCATTCTTCTTTGTGTCGAGGTGCTGCGTGCCTGTGACGCACTTCCTTCCATTGTATCAGGAACTGATACCTTAAGGCTCGTGAGGTTACTGTCAAGTGCGCGCTCGAGCGTGTTGATGTGAAGGTACAGGTGATTATGGGTGTCCTGTCTTGGCTCTTTGCCTGTGGTCACTTGATTAAACGGGGCTGCGGGGTAAATTACAGAATAAAGCTCCTTGGGCCCCTGCAATTTCCTGTGACAAAATGTATGTTACATTTCCCAGCGGGTGGACACGCACAGTAATGTGAAAACACGTGGTGGCTGAAGTCGGGTTAGATGATGTCATTTGGTTTGTTTCTCTACCACAGCAGCAAATAAGCAAGAAAGTTCTGGCTGTTCTTTGCGTTTGAAGTGAAGCGCATGACTGTTGTGGAAAAGGATTTGTTTGTTCTCTGGAAGTTGTGACAGAAATGACAAACGGTTCAAAAGCATTTGCTTACTGTAAAGAGAGAGAAAGCAGCGGCAGTGTTCTGTAGGCCTGTAGATGTCATGTAATACGTATATTTGCACTGGGTCAAAAGTGGTATCCATTTTCTCATCTAACTCTTGGCAGGAAATCAAATAAGCCCATCTCCCCAAATTATTATTTTAAGGTAAAGGGGAGATTTTTATATTACAAAGTGATGTTAAAATGTGTGATTCCCCTGCCTTTGCATGTTTTCCACTGATTAATTTGAATGGCTTTGAATGGAGAGACATTTAAATTAAACAAGAAGGTCACCTGCCCCATGATCCATCACATTTCACAGGATATCGTACAACCCCAATTTCAAAAATGTAGGGATGCTGTCTAGACTATAAATACAAATACAATGCAATGATTTGCAGATCTCATAAACCAATGCTTTAGTCACAACAGGACATAGAAAACATGTCAATACTGAAAGCGAAACATTTTTCTATTTCATGAAAAATACTAGCTCATCTGGAGTTTGACATCAGCAACACATAAACTCAACTCAACTCAATAAAGTTGGGAAAAGGGCTACAAAAGGCTGGAAAAAATAAGTGGTGCCCAAAAGAAACAGCTGGAGGAACATGTGGCAGTTAATTATGTTAATCGGCAACAGGCCAGTAATGTGATTGGGTATAAAGAGAGCATCTTAGAGAAGTAAAGATGGGGCAGAGGTTCAGCAATCTGTGAGAAACTGTGCCTACATATTGTGGAGCAATTTCAGAATAAACTTCCTCAAGGTGAAATTCCAAAGACCTTGAATCTTACATCATCTACAGTACGTAATATCAACAAAAGATTTTGAGAATTTGGAGACATCTCTAGGAGCAAGGAACATGGCTGAAACCAATACTGGATGATGGTGATCTTTGGGCCCTCAGGCGGCATTGCATTGCAAACAGACACTGCATGGATTCAGGAACACTTCCAGAAATCACTGTCTGTGAACACAGTTCACCATGCCATCCACAAATGCAGGTTAAAGCTCTATCATGCAAAGAAGAAGCCATATGTGAACATGATCCATAAATGCTGCCATCTTCTCTGGGCCAAAACTAATTTAAAATGGACTGAGGCAAAGTGGAAAACTGTTCTGTTGTCAGATGAAGCAAAATTTGAAATTCTTTTTGGAAATCATGGGCACTACACCCAGCAGACTAAAGAAGATTGCTCAGTTCAAAAGCCTGCATCTCAGATGGTAGGGGGGCCACATTAGTGCCTATGGTACTGGCAGCTCGCATGTCTGGAAAGGCACCATCAGTGCTGAACAGTATATACAGGTTTTAGAACAATATTTGATCCCCTCCAAGATGATGTCTTTTCAGGGAAGGCCTTGCATATTTCAGCAAGACAATGCTAAACAGCATACTGTAGCTATTATAACAGCACGGCTCCATAGTAGAAGAGTCGAGGTGCTTGCAGGCCAGACTTTTTACCAATTTAAAAGATTTGGCACATCATGAAATGCAAAATACAAAAAAGAAGACCCAGGACTGTTGAGCAGCTGGAATCCTATATCAGACAAGAATGGGGCAACATTCCTCTCCCAAAGGCCCAGCAGCTGGTCTCCTCAGTTCCCAGATATTTATGGGCTGTTGTTAAAAGAAGAGGGGATGCTACACAGTGGCAAACATGGCCCTTGTCCCAACTTTTTTGAGATGTGTTGCTGCCATCAAATTCAAGATGAGCTAGTATTTTTGATGAAACAGTAAAATGTCTCACTTTCAACATTTGCTATGTTTTCTGTGTTCTTTTGTGAATAAAATATTGGCTTTTAAGGTTTGCAAAGGATTGCATTGTATTTTTATTTATATTTTACGTAGCATCCCAACCTTCTTGGAATTAGGGTTGTAATGTATGAGGTGCAGAAAGTAAATTTTCCTGTCATTGATTGGTTGTATTGCACAGACTAATAAGAAATAAAATCCAGTGAGAAGTGACCAGCTCTAACTTAGCCTAAGACTTTATTATGCTATAAATAAACCTAATGACAACATTTATATATGGATGGCAGAGGGGCACACGTATACACTCATTTTTTATTTGAAAATAAAATTTTAATTACTTTCAATGCTAATAAAACTGGACAATTGTTAACTGGAGGAAAAAATATCTATTAGCGTTTTAAATCATTGCAGGCCCACCTGTGTGTACTTTGATAATAAATAAGATGTATAGCTGCCAAAAAGAGGACAATTTTACTGTAATTTAAACTAAAATCCAGCCACAGATTAAGCATAATTCTATTGATTAGTAAGCATTTGCAGTGAAAGCGAACAAATTTGGCTACAAAGTCTGAAATTCTCTGTTTTCCTCTCTGACTTTCCTGCTTTTGGTTTTGGAGTGCATAAATAGGGGGACTCAGCTCTAGAGATTTCTGTGTATACATCCATTGTAACCACTGCTATCGTCATGGCATGAGCTCATCGGTCCTTGGCCAGATGAGCGAAGAATAAATCCAGTTTTAAATGTTTTGAGACAAATAGATCCACAGAAAATAGCATGATAAGTTGCTCCCTTATTTGCTGGTCCCTACAGCATATTAATTCACAAAGGTAATTTGGCACAGTTTTTACACTGGATGCCCTTGCTGACGCAACAGGAACTTCTGCCCCCATCTGAACCCAAGCTGGGGGCCATTCACTTGTAAGTAAACCACTACACTAAGAAATTGTCCAGTAACTAAACTAAATGCCCCAAAATGCTGGAATACAGTTACCATCATGGTAACTGGCACCCTTTTCTCTGTTTGTAATGTAGCATTTGGGATTTAATTTTGAACCTTAAGATAGGGATTATTCTCTCAGATGTGACAAAGCCTCAACTCTTCATCATTTTGTTTGAAATGAGTGGCATGAGTGCTCTTTACATGTTGATATGCAGTATTTCGGGCCAGTAACTGGGGCTCTGCTTTTAGGTCAAGCTGAAGCAGACAGCTGTGGAAAAGGATTTGTTTACCTCCTGGAAGTTATGACAGAAATTCAAAATGTTCAAATGCATTTTGTTTACTGTAAAGAGAGAAAGTCAACGACACATCCAGCAGCGGTAACGTGTGGGCAGGTTTCAGGTTACACCATTGGAACCATAATTCAACCCTGCAGGAAGTGATTCTCTCACCTGCCACCTTTTCTTATAACTACTGAAGAGCCTGTTAACATAAGCAGTACTCCCTGAGAGTGCACATTTAAAATCAAGCTTAATATTTACTATAAAAACACCCCAGCCCTTCCCTTTTTTCTTTCATATCTATTTTCTCTAATATCTGTTTAAACCGTCACACACAGGGGACCAATTAACACTCATTTTCAGCATCACATTTTAATTCTTGGACTCAACTAATGTGTTCACATTTATGTGGCACTTTTCTAGTCTTCCTGACCACTCAACGCGCTTTAGACTACAAGTCATATTTTAACCATATATTCATACAGCACCATCTGCACTTCAAGTATCTCACATTCATGGACAATTTTGAATCACCATGTAACCTAGCATGCATGTCTTTGGACTGTATGAGGAAACAAGAGTACCCGGAGGAAACCCACACCGGCACAGGGAGAACATGCAAACTCCACACAGGAAGGCCCCAGTCAAGGTTTGAAGCAGTAACCTTTTCTTTATGAGGTGACAGTGATAAATGCTACACCACTATACCACCCAAAGCTGCTAGAGTAGCTTTGCGTGACTTACAGTTCAAAATAATCCTTACTTTTCTTATACTGGCCATTTATGAAGCATCTCAGTTCATGCTTACACTAAAATAAGCCACTTTAGCTCCTGTCCCCTCCATAAAAGCCCACTTTCAGCTGATTGGTCAGCTTTCGAAAGCTTGAGCTTGAGAGGGGCTGCGGATGGCCGTGTAAAGAATTTTGTGAGGACTTAATGTCAGTAAATTGTGAAGAAGCAGAAGTAGTATAGAAGTATTTACAGTAGTCTCAACCCTGAGCTGAGCTTTTAACAGGGGAGTCCAGTAAAAAACTAAGTTCACGCTCACTGCTCTGAGAGGAATTAAGAGGGTAAGTAGCAGCAGCCAGGTGCTGCTAATCAGTACACTTCATTAACTGATCATCAGCAAGTGTGAACACCTCTATAAAATCAGAAGTTTGTGAGTGTTAACACAATGACACACTGTTCCCGAGAGTGGGATACCAAGCAAATTTGCCCCCAAGGTCTGACCCTGCACCACTCCAAGAAATTTCCCCCCCAAAAAACAATCCAAGAGCTACTTCTCAGGTTCTACAGACCTAAGTTAGCATGGTAAATTTTAGAGTTTGTGACAGTATGATTATAAAAAGACTGAGCACGTGGTGCTTGCTTGGAAGGGTTGCCAAAGAAAGTCTTGTTTCATCTGAACAAACCACAAGATTTCTAGAACAATGTTCTTTGGAGAGAAAAAACCAAGGGTCCAAGAGATTTCGGGCTTTAATACATTTACCACATTCCCTGAAACCAAACACAACATATAAGCACAAACACCACATATCAACTGTCAAGCATGATGGTGGAGGAGTGATGATTTTGGGTCATTTTGCAGCCACAGGACCTGGGCACCTTGCAGGCACTGAGTCAACCATGAATTCCTCTATACACTAAAGTATTCTTGAGTTAAATGTGAGGTGATCTCTCAGACTTCTAAAGTTTGACCCAAACTGGATCATGCAATAGGAGAATGATCCCAGGCACACCAGTAAATCCCCAACAGAAAGGCTGAAAAAGAAAATAATTAAGATGTTGCAATGGCCCAGTCAAAGTCCAGACCTCAACCCAACTGAAATGCTGCAGTGGGACCTGAAGAGAGCTGTGTATAAGCGAATGCCCACAAACATAAATGAATTAAAGCAACATTGCAAATAAGAGTGGGCCAAAATCACTACACAATGACGTGACAGAAAATGGTTACCTCAGGTTATTGCTGCTAAAAGTCATTCTATAAGCTATTGAATCTGGGCTGTACATAGTTTTTTACATGACTGCACAGAGTCCTGTGAAACCTTTTTTTTTCATGGGTTTAGCATATCTTTGAGAAACTAAGTGTGATGAACAGAGAGGTCACATTAAGTGAGCAAGAGACCAGGAAATTCTCTCATTCAGCCAAATACGTCAGCCTCCGATAACAGTGGATCCACCATTTCCCACAATGGAAGCTGCTCCCATTTTTCTCCCAGTTTGTAATGATGGGTTTGTGCTTTTATTTTGACATTAGGGTTGTCAGAGTCTGGGTGGCATTCCCATCTTGTGTGAAATGAGAGGCTAAGCCGCTCTTTTAAGATGCTCATTGCAGTATTTTGGGCCATATCTGGTCAATACTGTTTCTTTTGGGTCCATCACACCCAGGCTGAGGTGTTACTGAATTCTTTAAGTGTTTAATTAATTGCTTTGATAAATGGAATCTGGCATTCAGGCTGAAACAACACCAAAGTGGGTCTGTTGTCTGACTGGATTAGAATTTAGTCCATAACGATGGTGAACAGAAGGAAGATGTTATTGAGCAGCTGTGGAGAGTTTTGCATACCTGAATGATGTGAGTGGCCTTATTGGAGAATATGCGGCCAATAAATTCATCTCCTTCTCTCTGCAATCCCACACTCCGGAGGTCAAGAACGTTCAAATTATCCCTCTGTGCTGCTGTGTTTGACTGCTTTACATGAGTCACCACAGCAACCAGCAAATGAAATCACTGAAGGATGCTTGCTTTAATTCACAGGAACTGTCTGCCCGTCTGGCATCCAGCCTCCTCTTTTTAAATCCATGTTCCTGCACAGTGGGCTTCCTGATGAAACTGCTGATTAGATTTCCATTCAAAATCTCCAACTTGCACACAACACTGTGACAAAGGGAGCACATGTTTGCCACAGCATTGTCAGTGCATGTGTAAGAAGGGAGTGCAGCTCCCTGCTAGATTTCACTCAGCTTACTGAAACAGGCAGGGAATCTAGCGTTGCTGTTGTTGCATAATAAGCCAGCAACATGAAGTGTGTTAACAGGCTACCAGCACAATCCCGCTGTCAGTCACTCTGATTGTTCTTTAACCCGCTCTCTGTGCTCCAAGTCAGCACTTTGTTGCCTACGTGTGTCCTACTGGATGCACCTGAGCTGCAAGATTAGCCATGCTGATCACAGTGAGCCGTTATCCTGGTTAAGGTATTACAACATGAGAACATGACAGACGAATGACGCCAAAGGAAAAAGAAAACAAAGTGATGCAAGGGCAGGAAAAAGTGAAGGAAATATGCAGTGAATTCTGAACAGTCACCTCCTCTCTGACCCACTCAGCTGTTTTCTTGCAAATCATTTAGCAATGGAGTGAGTCAGTGTGACTGTAAATGAGGAGGTTTGCATGTCATTTAACCTTGAAGTCACCCCAGCAATATATTTATATGTGCTATTGTGACATATCTGTATTCTGTTGCTATAACTTTTCATAGATCTTTACAGGGTTTGACCATTAAGTGTAAATAAAAAAGGCTACTGGGAGGTTTTGTGAAATATGTGTATGATTTTTTTTCTCGTTTGGTGATTATATTTGAAAATTTGGCGTCATATTTTGAGATTTTAGAATATCTGTCATACATAAAGGAAATGCACCCAAATTAATCTACAGGCGCTAATAAAGGCAAACAGCAGTCAAAAATCTTATAATGAAAAGGCATCATTGCAAACTTTAAGTCGAAGTGTCAAAGAATTGACAAAATGCAGTTAATGATGGAAATGTAAATACAAGACACATTATGGTGGCTTCAGACTGGTCTACATGCACATATATTATTGTAAAATGAATTGCAATTGCTACCAAAATGCAGGAAATAATGTACAGTAATATCCCGTTCTTTATTAATACAATACTGTAAATGCTGCTACCTTTTAGAAAAATGAACTACTACATACTCATAAGCTTCCACTCCTTGGACTTGCAGTTTCAAAGTAGGCACTCATGAAATAATCCAGAATTAATGGGGTCCTATAGAGCTGTACATTAATAATGTACATTTCACGGGGTAAACACTTTTCTTTTGGAACTTTTCCTCATGTTTCAGATAGAAGGGGCCAAAAGGAGCAAGCTGAGGTGGTTTGAGCACCTAATCAGGATGCCTTCCTTTTGGAGTTTTCTGGGCATACCGGGGCCAGACCCAGAACTTATCAGAGTGGTTATATAAATCATCTGGCCTGGAATGCCTTGGTCTCCCCAGGCGCCACTGAGGGAGGACATCCTGTCATAAATTCTTAACCAACCAATCAGTGTGCATTAGCAGAATACTACTGTTTTACGAGCAAAATCAGCTTCATTAGAAGTTCAAGCTCCAGCAACACTTGTAGTATACAGAACAACGTTATTGTTTGTTAAGGATATGGGTTAAGACCACAGTCAAATAATTATTTTGTTCTTTATACTGCAAGTGTTGCTGAAGCATTGACCTCTTTAGACTTTACAATGCCTATAAAAAGTATTCACCCCCTTTGGATGTTTCACCCTATTATTGCTTTAATAAATTAAATCATGGTCAATATAATTTGGCTGTTTTGACAAGAATTTACAAAAAAAGCTTCTTTCATGTCAAAGTGAAAACTGAGTTTTACAAACTAATGTCAATTAATTAAAAATATGTAGTTTAAAATAAATGTTTGCATAAATATTCACCCCCTTTAAATGGACTGACCTAGTTCACCAGAGGTCCAGCTGGGTGATTCCAGCAGTGTCACAGTTAGTGAAATGGAGACCTGAGTGCAGTTGCTGTGTGTCAAGTGACTGTAGTATAAAAACACCTGTGTCTGGGAGGTCCAGTCTCTGGTTCATCAGTATTTCTGCTACAACTGGAACATGAGGACAAAGAACACTCCAAGCAACTCAGAGAAATGATCATTGAAAAGTATAAGTCAGGAGATGGCAACAAAAAGATTTCCAACTCTTGGGACATCCTACGGAGTTCAGTCAAATCTATCATTAAGAAATGGAAGGAGTATGGCACTTGTCTAAATCTGCCTAGAACTGGCCGTCCTCACAATCTGAGTGACCGGGCAAGAAGAAGAGTGGTGAGGGAGTCCATCAAGACATCTACAACCACTCTGAAGGAGATAAACGCTTCAGTGGCTCAGATGGGAGAGACTATACATTTAACAACTGTTGGGCGGGTTCTTCACCAGTTGAAGCTGTATGGTATAGTGGCAAAGAGAAAGCCACTGTTGAAAAAGCTGATTTGAAATCTCACCTGGAATTCACCCAAAGGCATGTGGGAGACTCCAAGGTCAATTGGAAGAAGGTTCTTTTGTCTGATGAGACAAAAAAATGAGCTTTTTGGCCTTAAGACTATATGCTATGTTTGGCAAACACCAAATACTAAACAACAAACACACCATCTCCACCGTGAAGCAAGGTGGTGGCAGCATCATGCTATAGGGATGCTTCTCAGCAGCAGATTCTGGAAGGCTTGTAAAGGTAGAGGAAAACATGAATGCAGAAAATATTGCCAGATCCTGGAGGATCATCTGACTCAGTCTGCAAGAGAACTACAGCTTGGGAGAAGATTTATTTTCCAGCAAGACAACGACCCCAAGCATACAGCAAAAACTACACAGAAATGGTTCAAAGACAACAAGGTGAATGTTCTGGATTGGCCAAGTCAAAGCCCAGATCTCAATCTAATCAAGAATGGAGAAAAATGTCAGTGTCCAGATGTCCAGCCTGACTGAGACATGTCCACACAGACTCAGTGCTGTGATTGCAGCTAAAGGTGCATCTAC
>VUQH01089570.1:0-10168 GCA_015106775.1 Etroplus canarensis | reverse complement strand
GAAAAGGTTTTTATTAATCCAAATAATGATAAAGTCCATGAACATAAATCCGAAACGTGAAGGCCTGGAGACATGAAGGGTGGCATAGGGGGGAACAACGACAAATGACGGGACACCGGACAACACAGATGACGATGTACTTAAATACACAGAGACAACCAATGAACACACGACAAATGGACAGGGAAGGGAAAACCTGACAGGGACAACCAATGAGTAAATGACAGGAAGACAGGGGTGTAACTAAACACGCTGAGACAGGGGGGAACAAAACAGGGACTGGACAAATAACCAAAACAAGGCGAGACAAGACACAGACAGAGACGGAGACCACTAACAGCGGAGAACAGGCAAGGCATGGGGCAAGAAATGAAACAAACAGAACTCAAAAACACACAAAAACCCAAACTAAAGATGGACCATGACAGGGACTCGCTCGGCCTTTCTAACTTCTGTTAATTCTAACGTCTACCCTGCTTCCCCCAACCCTCCACCACTACCTGGTAGCCTATCCAGGCAGGTGAACGGTCGAGCATGTTAGTTATAGCAGCTCCCTTCTATGAATCCCTGGCACTTGGTCAGTTGGCTGAGTTAAGGTTTTAAAGACGAGGATAGCTTCGTCCTAAGGGGCTGTTTTTATACGTGGACGCACGACTAGACTAACCTTTCAGAACCTGTGGATGTATCTCACACACACTTACTTAGCATTTACATGACTGAGAAGAGTTAGTGAACAGTCTGAATCAATACTTTAAATGCAAGAATATAAATTTATTAAGCAATTTAGCAAGGGCCAAGCATCAGCATTAAAATCATCATATATGTAACCCAATCTCATTTATAAATCATCAATCAATCATCTTACCAATTTCAATTCATAGATTAATATTCAGTAATACTCACGTCCCTAACTTTCCCTAATTCTACTGGCTGGGCTTGGTTTTGGATTAGGCAACCTTCTTCTCTGGGGTGGCGCCCCGTTCCTCCTGTCCGGCCAAGACAGGCGAGCGGGGTGCTCCTGCAGGCAGTGGCAAGGTCAACCGGTCCCTGTTTCGGTACGGAATCCAAGGAGCATCAGTCCCTCATCACGCCTCGTAGCAGGGGGGATTTTGAGATCTCTCAAGAAGCCAAATTCAGTCCGCAGCTTGGGAAATTCCCTCCTCTGAGGGTTACCGTGGACAAGTCTTGAAGATCCCTTCTGTAACCGAACCTCTCTGGTCTTCCAAGTACGTCTTCAATCGGTACCTCTTGACACACGCAGGCTACGGCACTCAAATCCCCTGTACCATAGGTTACACACAACTCTTATAGCTCCCTTTTTCTCCCCCTGCCTTACTCTCTCATTCTATAGGGGAAATCCACTCCCCGGTATGATTCATCTTATCCTCCCCAAGCCAGCTCTGCTCACTTCCTGTTTTCTCAGTTTCTGTTCCTCTGCTTGCAGGCTGAGACCTACACTTCCCTCTTTATTTCTTCTTACATTCTCACAGCGTTTAAAATAATCACCACTTGATTAAATACAGATTAATACTTAGACTACCTTGAACAATCATCAGTTACAGGTTATACTCATTATATTCTTTTCCGGTTCAATCACCATTGATTCTATTATTCATTATCACATTCAGTTACATTCACTTTAATATAAAATCATTTGAGTCCTCTGTGTTTCATCATTATACCAGTTCATTTGATGGTTGTACTGGGTGGGGGCTCAGAATTCTCAATCCTTCTAGACACGGGGCAGAGAAGAATTAGTAGCTCCACCGTACAACATCTGACAGGCCGACCAGGAGGCAGAGGTCATGACAGGATACAAGTGCTGGACAACATGTGAAGCAAAACATAAAAGAAAAGAATCTGAGAATGAAGTAACAAAAGTACAAATCCAGTTGGAAATGCAGGGGAAAAAAAGGTATGGAGAGAAGAAACAAATGAATGAAATTACAACACTTGTAGTTACTTACTGCGACCATTTCCTAGATGGAAAGACCGATACTTACTGTAACATTTCCAATGATACAAAGACACCTTCTCCACTTATATCCTTGAAAGATAAACAGGAACTTACTCCACTCATTTCCCAGCTACTAAGATAGATACTTACTCCACTAGTTTTCTGGATAGAAAGAAACTTACTCCATCATTTCATTATAGATAGCTACATACAGAGATACAGAAATAGAATGAAATAATTGACAAAATTACAAAAAGAAATGTAACTGTTAGTACAATGGTAAAAGGAAGGACCCAAACATGCCTTCCTAATGTGGGAGTCAACCATCAACATCACTCCCTCCATGATCAGACCAAAATGATCATGATCATCACCATTAGTGCTGGACAACATGTGTAGCAAAACATTTAAAAAAAAAAAACACTGCTTATACTTACTGAAACCATTTCTGAGATGGAAAGACCGATATGGACTGTAACTGTTTCCTTATTACATAGATACATACTCCACTCATTTCCTTGACAGAAACAGATACTTATGTGGCACACCCAAAACTGTGTGACCACTTTTGGGTATTTTCCTTATATAATTTATGTCTGTGCTGTATGCAAATTTTCAGCAACTACAAAGGCCTATTATCATGCTACGGGAAAAAATAATATTTAAAAAATCTATCAATGACTGACTGACACTATGGTGAACATTTGGTTCTGCCAAAGTGAACGCGTTGGACACTGAATATGGATTAGCCAGTATAGACACACTGAAGGAGCAATGCAGAAGAGGAACCAGTAACAATGCTGCCACGGGATCAGGAATCAGTGGAATGGGAAGAATGCCAAAGAACACTGGAGCCGTTAAAGCAGTGCTGAACAACATGAGTAGCGAAATCAGAAAGTAAAGAAATCGAGAATTAATAAGACAAAAGGAATGAAAATACAATAGTGAAAGACAAATATGCCACTCATGTCCTAGAGAGCAAGATTATTACTCCATTCATTGCCCAGGTTAAAAGATAGACAGAGACAGACTCCAATCCTTTCCTAGACACAAATAACAATATTCCGTTCATTCCCTTAATAGCTAAATGGATACCATCTCCATTCATTTTTCTGATATATAGATAAGTCGGGAGATACGAAGAAAGAAAGAAAACTGTTTAAAAAAGAGAGAACAAAAAGGAATATAAGTGTTAGCATAATGGTGAAAGGAAGGCCCCAGACACGCCTTCCTAATGTGGGAGTCAACCATCAACATCACTCCCTCCATGATCAGACCAAAATGATCACGATCATCACCATTAGACAGGATACAAGTGCTGGACAACATGTGTAGCTAAACATAAAAGAAAAGAATCTGAGAATAAAATAACAAAAGTAAAAGCCTGGTGAGAAATGTAGGGAAAAAAAGAGGTATGGAGAGAAGAAACAAATGAATTAAATTACACTGCTTATAGATACTTACTGTAACCATTTCTTAGATGGAAGGACAGATACAGACTGTAACAGTTTCCTTAAAAGATAGATACTTACTCCATTCATTTCCTAGATAGCCACATATAAAGACACATTGATAGAATGAAATATTTGGAATAAAACTGAACATCAAAGTCAAATTAACAAAAATCTGAACGACCAAACACAGAGCATAAACAGGCAAAACACAAGACCACAAACATAACCTAAAGATGACAAAATGTACGCCATAACAGATATATATTGGAAATAAATTTAAAGAGAAAAAAAACAAATGAATAAGATTACACAACTTATAAGTGCTTACTGTAACCGTTTTCTTGATGCGTACACCACTCTTTTCAATAGAGAGATAGCTACATATAGAGGTACAGAGGTAGAACAAAATGACAAAAAATTACAACAAGAAATGTAAGTGTTAGCATAATGGTGAAAGGAAGGCCCCAAACATGCCTTCCTAATGTGGGAGTCAACCATCAACATCACTTCCTCCATGATCAGATCAAAATTATCGTAATCATCACCATTAGACAGGATACAAGTGCTGGACAACATGTGTAACAAAACATGAAAGAAAAGAAACTGAGAATGAAGGAACAAAAGTCAATGGCTGGTTGGAAATGTAGGGGGAAAAGAGGCATAGAGAGAAAAAAAAGGTACTCTGATTCAATAACTTGTTCGCTATTTCAGCAGGGTTTTACCTTTTACTGAAGTCATGTCCTCCTTCACTACATCCACTAACCTTCTTTGTGGTCCTTCTTTTCTCCCCCTGCCTGACAGCGCCATCTTCAACATTCTTTTCCAATATATCCACTATCCCTCCTCTGAACATGTCCAAATCATCTCAGCCTTGCCTCTTTGACTTCATTGCCAAACTTCTCTACTGGAGCTGTCCCTCTGATGGACTCATTTCTAATCCTGTGCATCCAAAATCTCCACAGCTTCAATTCTGACACCTCCACCTCCTCCTCCCTACTCTCACTACAGATCACAATGTTGTCTGTAAACACCATAGTCCACAGTGACTCCTGTCTGACCTCTTCTGTCAATCTGTCCATCACCATTGCGAATAACAAGGGACACCTACTGCACACCTCACCACTGCTTCACTATCCTCATAACTTATACTGAGGTAAAAATACAAAAAACATTTTTTCCACCTTGGTTATCATTAAGGATTTATTTAAACTTTTGTGATGCAACATACTTCTTTCTCTCTCTCTATTTATCTCACTCCTGTCCAGCAACATGACGTCCAACATGATGATCTTGTTGCCTTCCTGAGATACAAAAGAGACAATTGTAATAAATGTGTACAAAGACGACCAATGGTGTATGTTAGTGTAATCCTATACGTGTGAATGGGTCAGTGTGAGAGCTGGCGTGCGTGTCTGTCACAGAGTGAAGTTAATATTAATGATGAGGGTGGGAGGCTGCAAGCCAGCAGGAGGCGACTCAGACCCCCCAAGGATCCCACAGACCCCAGGGAACATCAGAGACCCATGGTCACACGTCCCCCACAACAGCCACCACCCCACTCCAAGGGGGGGGAGGACAGAAGGCCTTGAGAAGAGACCCAGCAGCCAGGAGGTGAGAGCCCCGGAAAGCCAAAGCAGCAGCCAGCCAGCTCAGAAGCTAGTCACCCCAAGTCTGAGTGGACCACAGGCTCCAGCTCCATGCCTTACAACACAAACACACAGAGTGAGACCACAAACACAACAGCCTACTTCATTTTAATAAACCTCAAGACAGTAAGCATGGTGGAAAATGTCGGATTCAAGTAACTGGTTAAAGCAATTAACCCTCGTTAGCAGTTATTGCAAACAGCTGAGCAATACACTGAGTGCAGAGAGAAAACCGATATACAGTAGGTACGGAAAGTATTCAGACCCCTTTAAATTGTTCACTCTTTGTGTCATTGCAGCCATTTGCCAAAATCAAAAAAGTTCATTTTATTTCTCATTAATGTACACTCAGCACCCCATCTTGACTGGAAAAAAAACCCCCCAGAAATGTAGAAATTTTTGCAAATTTATTTTAAAAGAAAAACTGAAATATTACATGGTCATAAGTATTCAGACCCTTTACAGTGACACTCATGTTTACTCATATTTATTTAGAAATAGTTACATACTGTAACTATACATACTGTAACTATTTCTTGGAGAGAAAGAGATATGGTCTGTAAAAGTTTCCTTAAAATATATACACGTACTCATTCCACTGACAGAAAGAAAGATACCTACCCCATTCATTTCCTCGATAGATATCTCCATATAAAGATACAGAAAAGAAATTAAATAAAAGGGAGTAAAACTGAACATCAAAGAAAAATTAACAAAAACCTGAACAACCAAACACAGATCATAAAAGGCAAAACACAGGACCAAAAACATAACCTAAACATGACAAAATATACACCATAACAGATATATATTGGAAATAGAGTTATATAGAAAATAAGTGAAAAAAGTTACAACACTTAGAAATATGTGTATTGTAACCATTTCCTTGAAAGATATGTACTCCACTCATTTCCTAGAAAAGATTTTATTTACGTCATTCATGTCCTGGATAGAAAGATACTTACTCCATTCATTTTCTTCATAAATAGCTACTTATAGAGATACAGGGATATATGGAAATAATTAACATCAAAAATTACATGAAGAAATGTAAGTGTTAACATAATGTTGAATGGAAGGCCGCAATCACGCCTACCTAATGAATGAAAATACAACAGTTGTAGTTACTTACTGCAACCATTTCCTAGATGGAAAGACAGATATTGTAACCTTTTGCTTGATACAAAGATACCTTCTCCACTTATTTCCTTGAAAGATAAACAGGAACTTATTCCACTCATGTCCCAGATCCAAAGATAGATACTCCACTAGTTTACTGGATAGAAAGATACTTACTCCATCATGTCATTATTAGATAGCTACTTATAGAGATATAGAAATAGGATGACATTATTAACATCAAAAATTACAAGAAGAAATGCAAGTGTTAGCATAATGGTGAAAGGAAGGCCCCAATCACGCTTTCCTCATGTGGGTGTCAACCATCAATATCATTCCCTCCATGATCAGATCAAAATGATCATGATCATCACCATTAGACAGGATACAAGTGCTGGACAACATGTGAAGCAAAACATAAAAGAAAAGAATCTGAGAATAAAGTAACAAAAGTAAAAATCCTGTTGGAAATGTAGGGAAAAAAGAGGTATGGAGAGAAGAAACAAATGAATGAATGAAATTACAACACTTTTGAATGTAGCTTACTATGAAGGAAATGAATGTTAGTGTTTTTATTCAACTGCTGCAACCATTGCCTAGATGGAAAGACAGATACTTATTGTAACCATTTCCTTAATATATAGACACAAACTCTACTCTATTCATTGATACAAAGATAGACACTTACTTCATTCATTTCCAAGATAAATAGCTACATATAGAGATAAAGAGAACAATATAATTAACATCAAAAATTACAAGGAAAAATGTAATTGTGAGCATAATGTTGAAAGGAAGGCCCCAAACACAAATTCCTAATGTGGGAGTGAACCAGTAATATCACTCCCTCCATGATCAGACCAAAATGATGAAGATCATCACCATTAGACAGGATACAAGTGCTGGACCACATGTGTGGCAAAACATAAAAGGAAAAAAAACTGATAATGAAGAAAAAAGTAAAAGCCTCGTTAGAAATGCATGGAAAATATAGGTATGGAGAGAAGAAACAAATGAATGAAATTACACTGCTTATAGATACTTACTGTAACCATTTCTTAGATGGAAAGACAGAAACGGACTGTAACCCGTTTCCTTAAAACATAGATACATACTCCACTCATTTCCTTGATAGAAACGTACTTATGTGGCACACCCAAAACTGTGTGACCACTTTTGGATATTTTCCTTATGTAATTTACTTCTGTGCTGTATGTAAATTTTCAGCCACTACAATGTCCTACTATCATGCTAGGGGAAAAATAAAACTTAAAAAATGTTATTGTGAACATGGACTGTACAGGGGGAAAGTAAATGGAGTAATACCAGAGGTGGAACCATTGACACCAGGACCGTTGCGCCCCCTGTTGTTTGATGGGTGGGACTTCCTCACATTCTTCAGAAGCAATTTGGAAGGTGAACTGATTGTGTGCGTCTCTGCATTGCTTCTTAACTTCACCTGAGTTTGCAGGTTGGAGAACAAGACAAATAATCAAGAAGAGACACAAAAGAGACAATTGTAATAAATGTGTACAAAGACGACCAATGGTGTATGTTAGTGTAAGTCTATATGTGTGGGTGGGTCAATGTGAGAGCTGGCATGTGTGTGTCTGTCACAGAATGGAGTTAATAATGATGAGGGTGGGAAGCTGCAACCACATCACCCAGAACCAAGCAGCCAGCAGGAGGCGACCCAGGCCCCCCCGAGCATCTCACAGACCCCACCACCCCACTCCAAGGGGTTGAGGACAGAGAGCCTTCAAGAAGAGCCCCAGCAGCCAGGAGGTCAGAGCCCCGGAAAGCCAAAGCAGCAGCCAGCCCGCTCAGAAGCTAGTCACCCCAAGTCCGAGTGGACCACAGGCTCCACTTCCTCCAGCTCCATGCCTTACAACACAAACACACAGAGTGAGACCACAAACACAACAGCCTACTTCATTTTAACAAACCTCAAGACAGTAAGCATGGTGGAAAATGTCAGATTTCAGTAACTGGTTAAAACAAATAACCCTCGTTAACAGTTATCTCAAACAGCTCAGAAATACACTGAGTGCAGAGAGAAAACACTAGTTTTCTATTCAAATTTATATGGATATTACCAGTATGAAAAATATGATCATGATAAGAATTTTCCTCATACTGCCCAGAGCTACCAGAACCTAAAAAGAAAAGCAACTTGGAATAAAAATGAAGATCGAAGTCAACTTAACAAAAACCTGAATGACCAAACACCAAGCATAAACAAGACCACAAACATACAGTTTCCTTGACACATAGATACTTACTCCATTCATTTCTTTAAAGGAATGAAAGAACTCATTCCACTCACTTCTTGGAAAGATAAAAAGGAACTTAATTTCCACATTTCCCTTAAAAAAAACAAAAAAAAAAAACAAATACTTCTATACTTATTTTCTTTACAGGAAGATACTTATAGAGTTACAGGGATACAATAAAAGCTAAACAAAAGAAAAGAAACTGAAAATGAACCAACAAAAGTAAAAGCCTCGTCGGAAATGTAGGGAAAAAAGAGGTATGGAGAGAAGAAACAAATGAATGAAATTACACTGCTTATAGTTAAATACTGTAAACATTTCTTAGATGGAAAGACAGATACGTACTCTAACCGTTTCCTTATGATATAGATACATACGCCACTCATTTCCTTGAAAGAAAGAGATAAGTACTCCACTCTTCTCATAGAGAAATAGCTACATAGAGATACAGAGATAGAACTAAATAATTAACAGCCAAATTAATGGCAAAACACAAGACCACAAACATACAATAAACAAAGTAAAATTTGATTAATACATACTTACTCCTTAAAAAAAATGAAAGAACTCATTCCACTCACTTCTTGGAAAGATAAAAAAGAACTTATTCTCCATGTAAAAAATAGATACTTCTCCACTTATTTCCTACATAGAAAGATACTTAGAGATACAGGGAAACAATGAAATAATTAACAAAAAATTGCAAGAAGAAATATAAGTGACAATTACTTACTGTAACCATTCCTTAGATGGACAGACAGATATGGACTGTAACCCATTTCCTTCTTACATAGATACTTACTCCATGCATTTTCTTGAAATAAAGAGAGAAACTTCATTCATTCCTAGATATATATACTTACTTAATTCAGAATATGAAAAAAAAAGACACCTGTGTTTAAAGGAATTTCTTTTGTTACTGTGGTGCCATTCCGGGGACCCGTTACACTTAATCCATTCATTTCCTTGATAGATAGCTACATATAAAGATGTAGAGATAGAATGAAATGATTGGTATAAAACTGAACATCAAAGTCAAATTAATAAAAACCTGAATGACCAAACACAAACAGGCAAAAGAGAAGACCACAAACATAACCTAAACATGACAAAATACACACCATAACAGATATATAACGTGAAAAAGTCAGAATTAACTTACTGGACAAATACTTGATTAAGAATTTAAACATAAAATAGCAATGCATTAATTCATGGATCTACATACATACAAGCAAGGATGCTGTGCAGTACGTTGATGCAAAGAATGAACAGGACATTAAAAGTTATCATCTTGCAATGCCTGATTGACACTACAGTGAGCGTTTGGTTCTGCCAAAGTGAACATGTTGGACACTGAATATGGATTAGACAGTACTCACTGAAGGAGCAGCGCAGAAGTGGAACCGGTAACAATGCTGCCACAGGATCAGGAATCAGTGGAATGGGAAGAATGCCAAAGAACACTGGAGCTGTTATAGCAGTGCTGAACAACATGAGTGGCAAAATCAGAAAGGAAAGAAATTGAGAATTAATAAGACAAAAGAAATGAATATACAATACTGAAAGACAGATACCTCACTCATTTCCTAGAGAGTAAGACTATTAATTAATTCATTTCGCAGACACAAAGATAGAGACCGACTCCATTTCTTTGTGTCTAGGAAAGGAATGGAGTCTCCATTCATTTCTCTCATACATAGATACGTCGGGAGCTAC